>JAGFPH010007384.1:0-62546 GCA_018207615.1 Philaenus spumarius | reverse complement strand
GCAATGGATTTAGTTCAAGCCGTGGTGCCAGCGTGTTTATAGCACTCATTCGGGCTGTCCGAATGTTCTCACAACATACCACTATTACCCTTCTGGTGTAAGTAACCGCTCAGGCAAAAACTGCTGGCCTGTAACACTTAAATTATTTTAGTTTTTATTAAATGTTTAACTGATATTTTGAGACCTGAAATCATCAAAATATACTATAACAGCAAACTGGTTTCATAAAACAAGATACTTGGGGTTGATCTATTTATAACATCTATTATTTGTAACCTATATTCTAAAAATCCGACCTCTTCTCCCGCCAAATTACGGTGTACGTTTTGTTAAAGTTAAAGAGTTCGCACGGTAAACGAAGTACGCAAGTTGGACAGTACTTGCTTGTTATTATTAGTTTACTGGCATAAGCAGTTATTTGAAAGAGATAAAATTACAAATGTATTGTTTGCTACACTTGTAGGCTATTTTTATCTACTTCTAATAAGATCAATCAGGAAATTATGATTTTGTTTATCATTACCACTACTTACTTGCGTTACCTTACACCAATGAAAACACGCGAGGGGCACCACATGTAAAGCAAATAGCTTAAACCGAAAACCAGTTACTAGGTTCAAACATAAATATCTCTTTTATAGGTTCAAAGTTTATCAAACTATACGAGTGCGTTCAACCACTTCGCCAATCTGCTCCGTAACTTTCTATCTAACACGAAAAGTATTACAAATAGAGAAGCTACCAACCTCTATTATTCAGAATTCCTTCAAAAGTAGGCCTACTATTTAAAAAGCGGAATAAACGTTATATTAAATTATTTGAAAGTTTATTTATCAGGGAAGTTAACATTTTTTTCTTTTGACACCTTCTAACTTATGCCACGTTTAAACCTTTTTTGGAACGAAGTTCCTTAACGCGGATTGCGGTATGAGTTAACAAATAGAAAATGTAATGCGTAACGAAAAAAAAAGTTATTAATTGGTTGTTATGGAAATGACAAATATAAATTACGAGTAACGAAAAAAGCGTTACAAAATTGGTAGCTATGGCAATGAAGCTATGGCAATGGTAGCTATGGCAATGTTTTTGATACATTCAAAAACATGTGTTTTGGTTCATCAATTTAAAAAGAGACAATCGGTTTCTCCGGCGTAGTTTCAGATAGTATCGTCAAGCGCTGAAATATTTTCAATAAACATAAAATGTTGGTTCATCAGTCTAGGCCCAACTAAAATGATTGTGTGCATATTTAATTAATTTTACCTGCCTTAACGGCAACATACGGTACATACAATAATTTTAGGTTAAGCCTATTATAAGTCTAGAATTTTTAGGTTAGGTTTATAGAAAGTAATTTTAAGTCTAGGCTTAACCTAAAATTATTGTATGTACGTTGCCGTTAAGGCAGGTAAAATTAATTAAACATACACACAATAATTTTAGATGAGGCCTAGACGGATGAACCAACATTTTATGTTTATTGAATGTGTTTACATTGAATGGACATTTAACTGTTTTTACCATCTTAACAGATTTTTTATTTAATTCTACACCTTTATAATAATAACATTAAACGTATGGAAACAGTAAATATTTGTATAAAAAACAATCTAATAATAAACGGCAATTGAAAAATTAAAATTATATGAGTATTTTGCCATTAGGACCGTAAAAGAATTGAAAAAAGGCGTGATAAACTTCGTTCCTGGCGGGGGTCCCAAAACCGCATCCGTTTACTTTTTTATATATATGTATATTTTTTAGTAGGCCTACCTACTCAAATTTTAAGTTTAACTAAAAAAATTTAGTATTTAACACTCGTCAAATATTTCTAGTCTTCATTGTTAAATTTTTGTCAATTCTGTAAATGATGTAAAACTTAACAAACTTTCATGTATAGTTAAGAAAACCGATATTTTAAACAAATTTAATGCTTAAACATATATTACACCAAGAGTGCGTTAGTAAAAACATAAAGAAATATATAAACTATGTTGACATATGTACCAAGTAGTTAATCATTAAAAAAACAACACTGATCACCCAGAATACTAACTGTAAATTGTACATTTCAGTGTTAAACAAAACGTTCTGTCTTCTACAAAGCTAGATTATCTTGGATTAAATGAATGATTAGGACAAAACTAAGCGGAATAACCTTTATCCTGAAGTAATACTTTTAATACCAGTATATCAAATCTAACGACGGGAATAGTCTCGTTAGCGGAGTATTTGACTTATTGAAAATATATTCCTCTTCTCAAATTACAGAAACAAGTTACCATAAAACATGATAATTTGTAGTGAAATCGCTGAATGTACGTTCTTAGCTACAATTTGAAATTCGGTAGTGATATGTTTGATATTTAGTAAATTCAAAATAATGTTACAAATGTAGTACAAAGGAATATTAAAATACATTCTCGTTTGCTTGCAGTAATGAAGGAAAGTGCAACTACATTTGTATGTATTATATAAAAAAAACTATTTTAAATCGATTTTTCTTCGAGGGGAGTTGTTCAAGAAATAAAAGATCAATCACACAAAAGAATGATTGATGAAACGTAATCGATTTAGGAAACGTAGACGCAAAGTAAAGACAGTCCTAATGTGTTTTAAAACGTTACCAAATAATATTTACATTATCTTTCCTGAGTGTAAACAATGGAAGGAGGAAAGAAAACAAAATTATAGAGGTAAAATTAGTAGGGCCTAAGTAAGTTAATATTGAGTCCTGACTAATGTTTTCCTTTTTTCTAAATTATAATTTAATTAAGAACTATAACAAAAAGTAATTATAACATTTTTTATTTTATTTTATATTGTACACAAGACATCCTCAAATCTAAGGTGGTAAGTAATATTAAATGTTTAAATGAAATTATTAAGTTTGAGATATATAATATAGTTTCAAAATAAACAGCATAACTCGGGGCTACTATTAAAAAACCTTTCCCTATAATTCGATTTGGAAATTGTTCTACTGTATGAAATCAGCTGTTATTGAAAAATATACTGAAAAATGTTATAAATACCTAGGTGCAGCTGTTTATTACAGAACAATTAACATTTGCCATAAGCGGATCAATGTATTTTAAAGGATACATTTCTATTGGATTAAAAAAAATGTTTATATTTTATAAATTATTTATTTTAAAATAATTTTCCACATTAATTGAAAATTTCAGTACTTTCCCACCAATATTTAACCCATAAAAATTACAAAAATTAAATCCTTTATGAAAGTGATAACCCACTGATAACATTTTTTATTTCTAAGAATAATAATGTCTAATGTTAATGTTGTTATTTTTATTCTGCCTTTATGTTCATTGACCAAAAACTGTAAATGCCATTTTTAATTTTTTGGTGATATGACTATTTTGGTTGCCAATATGTTCAGCTTTGATTATTCTTGAATTTCATTTACCACATGACTATTTGACACTTTTTAGTGTTTTCCCTTACTAGAAATCATTTTAAATTTAGTGTAAAAATATCAAAAAGGAACATTTTTTAAAAGGTATATCAACGATAATGATTGGTAAAGTTTTGCTTTTTGAGAATAAAATTATATAGTAATTGTTAATCATCTTGAGAAACAGTACAATTTTTTATTTTTACTGTTGCCTCTTGTATAGCGTCAATTTAATGAATAACATTTTTTATAAAGAAAATTGTCTTTAAAAGATTTTAACTTGATGCACACTTAAAATTATTGACATACAACCCTACTTCTTCTCTGAAAGGGATAACATTTAATTAAAGTCACCGAAAGATAAAAATATTGTCTTATACAATTTCCTAATGTTGTTTAGGAGTCACTACTTTTAACAGCTTTAATTACAAACGGGTTGCAAATCTTTTTCAGCAATCTGTATATACAGGGTGTTTACTAAAAACCCTTCAGGACTTTGGGATATGATTCCTCATACAAAAAGGAAGAAAAAAGTTCCATAAACATAGGTCCGAAAACGCTTCGTTTTCCAGATATCCGCCATTTTGTTTTTTGTACAAAATAATTAATATCTAGAGAACGGTTTAACTGATTGAGTTCAAACTTGGCATGAAGTTTAATCTGACAATGATATACCTCAAGAAAAATAAACGATTAAATCCAATCACGCGTTTCAAAATGGCGGCTGTTTAAAAAATTTCAAACCTAATTATTCCAAAACCGTACATTTTAACGAAAAATGTCAAGACACCTTTCTTGTAGCCCTTTTGATTCCCTATGGGATAGTGTAACTTTAAAAACAATCAGATGAAGGGTAACAGTTAAGTTATGTGTAATAATTGATTTGTTCAACCCGGCATCCTATATACCAACACAGTAATACTACAATATTTAATGGACTAATGGACATTTGTTGTCAATACCTTTTAACTTAGCTATTATCCTTCATCCGATTGTTACACCATCCGATAGGGAATCAAAAGGGCTACAAAAAAGATGTCGTGACATTTTTCGTTAAAATGTACGGTTTTGGAGTAATTTAGGTTTGAAATTTTCAAACAGCCGCCATTTTGAAACGCGTGATTGGATTTAGTCGTTTATTTTTCTTGAAGTATATCATTGACAGGTTAAACTGCATGCTAAGTTTGAACTCAATCAGTCAAACCGTTCTCTAGATATGAATTATTTTGTACAAAAAACAAAATGGCAGATATCTGGAAAACGAAGCGTTTTCGGACCTATGTTTATGGAACGTTTTTCTTCCTTTTTGTATGAGGAATCATATCCCAAAGTCCTGAAGGGTTTTTAGTAAACACCCTGTATGTGTATGGTACATAATAAGATAATAGAGGAAAAACTACAATATGAAAAACGATATAGGCGTAACCAAAGTATGCTGGTAAAATATTTCATAACAATTCCGTCTCTTAATATTCCGTTAATATCGAATTGTAATGACTCTGAAATATTATTTTTTAGTTAAATCGTCTGAGGCAGTCATATTTTTAGTAAGCTATTCTGTTGAAATGTTTTCAAACAGTCCCCAGTTAATGAATGAAAATACTTCGTAAAACTGAGTAAGTTTGTGTGGTAATTATGGTTTACACTGTTTAAACCATAAAGATAATTTAAAACAATAAATGAAAAACAAGCCTTCTGTTCACATCCTGAACCAATAAACATCATCCTCTGGAACCATGATTAGTGATAAGTCACTTTATTGAACCATAATAATAGACAAAAGATTTGCTAATATCTATTTGTATTCCTTTTTCTACATTCATCTTCATAAAGCTACGGATTTTTAGAAAAGATAGAGTATAGGTCTTTACTTTTGACTCAAGTAAACCCGGGTAAGGCCCTGTTTATGCAAAAGCGGCTACTTTTATAAATGCATTGAGTTAAATGGGCACGCTTATGCAACAAGAAGCGGAGCGGCGAGCCAAATGGAGAACAGTTGGCAGCACTGGCTCCCCCACCACAGTGTTTAAAAAACGAGCGGGTAGCCGCCGCGGTCAACCGCTTGACAAAATTGTCAGCGGTCGACCGCTAGTGCATAACGAGGCCTAGTGTAGTGGCGGCCATCTTCGAGCTTTATCCAGTAAGAGCAATGTTAAATTTAAACCATTTATTTCGTTTTATTTTTTATCATAAAATTGTTTGCAAGGTCTCATTTTAACCACAGCCACAAAACTCATCCGTTTTGCGTTTTACATTGTTTTAAATCCCGTTCATCTGTCACGTAATTGAAATTATTTAAGTACCAAGTTTGAACTTTTTCCTCACAAAAAAAAAAATTATAACTAAAAGTGAATGAATCGGGAGCCGGATCCACCATTTTATAAAGAATATTCAAGATATTTTCAACACTCAAAAATTTTAAACAATAAAAAGACATTATTTTTCCAATGAGTACTAACCTACTGATTATCAGATGTTGTTTCAATGTTTAGAGGAAATGTAAAGGGAGGAATCAGTGAATCTCAAGGGATGGTTTAGGAGGGTGTTGTGTGGTTTAGGAGGAAAGTCGATTAGTCTTTTCTTAACTTGAAACAGGCGGAGTCTGAGTAATTAACCGTTGACCTCACCCTTTCTTACCCTTTCCCTTCCGATCGTTTCCGTTGCTTATTTAAATTTAAGAGAAACTTAGTTCAGAGCTAGACATGTTTTCTATTTAGTATTTTTAATAACACACTTAACATTTTAAACAATTAATTATTAAACTGAGTCATACAATTAACAGTTAAAATGCTACAAAAAAGCTGTTTTTGAAATAATAAGTTGCTTATATCCATTGCATATAAATTGAATGATTCAAAATATCTCCATTATGATAGTGAAGTGTTTGTAAGCAATAAATAATACTCAAATAGCACAATCTCAAAAACACCGTCAGAGAGGCCATAGTTCGGACACGATTTTACTTACTCGAAAGAGGTGCCGGCTAAACTGTGTCCAACTTCAGGCAACGAGAATGGACACCATTTTGTGTAGTATTAATCTATTTACTTTACCAATTATCGTCGACTGAAACTCATAAACGATTGGTCCCCAAAAAAATCTAATAAAAAGTGCCTTAAATGAATTTTACACAACAATTTAGAAAGGTTATTTGTATCAAAATGCCGCAAATTTTTTGGCAAAAGAAAATATTGCTGGGCATTTTTACAAAAGACATTTTCTATTAAAAATGAATTTACTGACCCGAAGCTTTTCAGTTATCAGTTCAACCCTCTTTAAATGCACTAATCAGAACGACAACACTTGATGTTGTGCGGCGCAGTCTTCAACAAAATAACTCATCAATAGCAAGCCACCGCTCTCAAAATAATTTCTTGTACAACTATTATAGTTTTGTTATTTTGTTTCTTAACATAGTTCGGTGCCAATATAATTAATAAAACACTGGTATACTGCATTTATAAATCAGGGTTAATTGCTTACAACTGATGCTTTGTATTAATAAAGTATTATGCGATTTTAAAACGTTAGCTATTTTATGCACTAATGTTATTCAAATGCGAAAATAACACTTACAAAATAGACAACTTGGACTGATTACAAAATTCGAACTTTGACTATTCGAACACTCTTTTGGCTTATTAAAAACTATCCTTCAACATGTTATTTAATTAGTCATTATAGTTGTAGGGGTCAAGAGAGGATTGGCAGAAGGCAAAGTTATTAATAAATAGTATATTATTGAGGATGGTAAAATTAGAAGTGGGTCGACTTTACAAAGGTCATTTAAATCCAATATAATTTGAGCACTGAGTGTAAAATCTGTTTTCTCTTTTTTGAATTGATAATTAAGTAAAGTAATTATTCATTTAACACAATTTTGTAAAAATAAAATTGTATTTTAATACATTTAGTAATTAATGTGAAGAGCCAAACGTCAACTGTATTACATATTTTATTCAGTTAACTATGTTTACGTTTTCATAATAAAACTTTGTAAATCGTTAGAATTTCTAGTAGGTTATGTTTTTAACATCATTAATAGCAAGTGTTCAATTATTTAAATATACGAGCAAAGCTACGTCGAATAGTATTGTACTAACATAAAACAACCTTCAATCTAGTCGTTGCAGATATTTAATATAGAATATTATTTTAGAAGACTTTGCTATAACGCAGTTTTATCGGTACTTTATTCACCATACAAAATAACCACGAGCTGACCATCAGAGTAAAAGAAGTGTAATTGATAAAAGAAAGCCTCAAAATTTTACCTATTATTTTGTTCATATTTTATGTTTCCTGTCAAGAAACAAGAAAATGTTTTTTCGAAATTATAATTTTAGATTCTGTAGTTGCTGAAAATTGTATTTAAAGTATTATTTTCAGTACTACACAAGTTAATAGGCCGGGGAAATACTAAACTCAGGAATTCTTTTGATACCTAAATCTGGAATTAACAAAGTTCGAGCAAAAGTCTTGCACATATTGCAATATCACAGCTTCTAGATAGTGTATGAGTGTAATTGGCATGTTATTTGTTAAGAGTCTGCTGTAGTGGAGGCCATTTGTAAAAATATTAATATTTTGTTCGGTTTATTATGTAGGCCTTCGTAGTGTGTTGAATATTATACACAGGTATATTATATTAAAACAGATTGTGGTACGGAACCATTGGAGCGCGGTACTTTTAACTTCTCAAATACTTTTTATTTTAACTTTTTTTATTGGTAAGATTACAATTTTGTCAACAAATGCAATATTACAATGTTAAAGATAGATATGTTCTTCAAATAAATACTTAGTTTTTTAAAACTATTAAAAATTAGTTGAATATTCAATACCAATAGGCCTACTTTTGATGGATAGGTAACAAAAAACAAAAAAACAACAACCACTGTTTATTAAGGTCCACCCCAGCCATAAAATACACAATAACAAAACTCCGTCCAAAGTTATTCCAAGAGGTAGTAAAAGTTGTAATTCTTCCTTAACAAACTTAAACTCAAAGAACAGTGTTTTCTTTTGTAACTAACAATTTGTAAATGAATCAACTAAGTAATTAACAACAACGAAGAGTTTATAAACAAATTGTCGGGCGAGTGATTAGAGAATACTCAAGAAGTCAATTACTCGATCATTATTCGTACATCGATTATTCGATATGGAAATGTGGTGTTAGGGAACGCGTAGTTTATATCTCAATACGTATTCATTAGAGACTCTCTTACCCTTCAATTTGGAAATAGTAATTAAGATGAAACACTTTAGGTTCAGGTGTAGCCTACGCTGTATAATGTCTAGACGGGTTTGGGTTTGCAATTTACTGACATTGGTTTTAAACGTTAGAATATTGCCTTCGAGAAACCAATAAATGTTTTGTTTATTAATTTAATCGTGTAACACTGATGATACATATTATTAAGTTTGCTTTAACAGTCATTTATTAATTAATTACTGCATAGCCCCTGAATTGATGTTTCGTTTGAAATACCCAAATGAATTCTTTTCACTCAATACCACAAGTTAAGTTTTATTATTATTAAATTAATTGGCACTATTTCATGATGAAGTGATGTAATGAGACCATGATTATAGTACACTTAGTCAATAAGAAATCAGTTTTTAAAAATCTTATTTATTAAATGTGTTTAGCCTATAATTTCGTCCCTTATTACTTATCTATTACATGCTACATTTTGTTGGCGTGCAGGTCTGTATTTCATATTTTTGTTATGAACAGGCTAATCAAATTTGATTTATATTAATAATGGGTTAATTACCTTATATATCATCCGTCAACAATCCAAATTTTTCCTGTGACTTTGGGTTGTTGACGGATGATATATAAGGTAATTAACCTATTAATAATATAAATCAAATGCACAATCTAGGAAGATAAAAAACAATATGTTTAATCAAATTTGTTTGTTTGTTTGTTTTTTTATTTTTTATTTTTTTTTTGTAAAAATTAGTGACGGTATTAGGATAAATATTGTACTAACCATGTTTTAAAAGCAACTGTGCTTTCGCCTTATGCTCAATTCTCCCCTTTGAGCTGCAAAGTAGCACATTACAAAACTTGTTACTTAATATTTTATTCAATTTAGTATGTTGGCAAAAGAAATAAATAAAAAGTAAAACTGCGAAACTTATTCTATTTCAGAGTAATATTTTTTAAAATAAATAGGGTTATATACAAGCTTAAGTATACATCGATCGTTTAAATAGTTGTGTGTATTACTTAATTATGTTATGATTCGATACATGCATAACATAAGTTCTTAAAGTTCTGTTTTGAATGTTTATTTTTGTGTATTATTAAATTTGTTGTATTCACATATTTTATAATTATTTTAAATTTGCTTTTATTGATTTTTAAAAGGATATTTATGGACTGCATAATTTTATGTCATTGTTCATCAAATAATTTATAAAATAAATAGTTTACTATCTCTGCGTTATTTTCCTATATCATCTAAAACTAATTTCATACTCCCTTTATCTCAAATTAAAGTTCAAACAGTAGTAAATCACCCCTCTTCCATCAAACCCCTATGTCTGTACATTTCAAATATAATAAATCCATTGATCCCAGGATTAATACCTGTAGGCCTACCTTAAGACACGCCTTTCCAATTTCGAAACATCTCTGACATAATTCCTCATCGAAGCTTATGAAATGCTCGTATATAAACCGCGTGAGAGACAATTCCACCTGTTATACTAACAACAAAGGGATCGGTTATTTGTTCTTCTTCTTACTCCGGTCGTGAAGAGATACAATATTATTTATCAGATTGTCCGTTGCATCAAACCGCCGCGAGGAGTGCTAGTGGAACGTATTTACTCGAGGTGTAAGTTGGGGCACCACTTAAGCCACTTCCATTATTTACTGAACAATTTCCACTTCGTGTTACGTGCTCCTTACCATTCCACTGGGTTTCCTTTTAATACCACCACTTTCCTTGAAGATTATGCTTGTTTTACTTCAATTTAATGTTTACAAAAATGAAAGTGTTTGCAATTGACATTAAATGTGATCGAACAGTAAACATGGAATATGTTTATAAAATATTTATATAACTTTAAATAAAATAAGTTATACATTATTAACTCAGGGGACTTATAATACCCATTGTAGTATCTTACTGTTCATATACCGTACGTAAACACATGCATGTCAAATTAATTAATTTTACGATAGTAAACAAAAAACACTTATTTGAGTTTACTTCTATTTAAAACTTGTAAAGTTTAATCAAGATTTTAGTGAATCTCAATTATTGTTCGTTGTAATATTAATAATGTTGTTATACAAATAATTATGTTATTCCATAAATTGATAGTTAATATAATTGTTTTCTATTAATTTATTTGATGAAAAATACAATAATCTGGATTGCAGATTATCTTATTTAAAAGAATTTCACATGGTATGTACTTGGATACAAAATACAGCTATGTATTTGTACAATAAAAAAGGAAAACACAGGTTGTTGCTTGTTATTTAAAAAAAAATTGTGTAGGAATAATAGTATACAACTTTCCGTCATTCTGTTCGTATGTGTTTTGTTTGTGGAATTATGTATAGGACGTCAATACATCCCCCCCCCCCATGTTAATACATTAACTTCCTATGAACGTAAACAGAGCCACATCCTTACTATTAACTAGGCCCCCCTAAAGTGTATTTTGTGATATTTTGAAATCTTGTCCTTAGCCAAAAAAATGAGAGTTTTAAAAGGTAGTGAAAACTTTATTTTGGGAACCCATATTGTGTGACATCTCAAACTAAAGAGCGTACAAAGACATTATAGCACTGACGAAATAGTTTTTGAAAAACCGAAATATTGGCACCAAATTGATTTGAAATTTGTATATATTAAATCTATGAATAGAAATTAAAAGTTTTGAGTTCCACCCAAATAAAAAATTTTGGGAAAAGGGGCTGAATTCCAAACTATCATAAAAGAAACATCAGGTAACTTAGTTCCATTCCCAAAATTGTTAAGCTTTATTTCGTTTCACACACAGTTTAAGGAGTGAGAGTGTTTACTAGCATACTGTCTGAGTATAAATGTACATGTGTTTGAGATATTCACTTTCGTTTACAGCTCTGTAATATATGTATGCATGTCAAAACTTTAAACATAGTAAAAATAAAGGGTTATCCATAAAACCGAAATATTTTTGTGTTGTAATTTCTCAGCTGTTATAATTGTTGGAGAGTTCATTGATAGAATAAACTTAGAACACAAAATCTCACAACTAATACGTTTAATAACTCAAACGAGTTTCAACGACAAAGTCGCCATCTTCAGTGATGCACGAGCTACAATAGTCAAACTATAACTATTTAGTTAGAGTTTTATGGCGACTTTGTCGTTGAAACGCGTTTGAGTTAATAAACGTATTAGTTGTGAGATTTTGTGTTCTAAGTTTATTCTATCAAGTATATCTTCTCACAAGTCAAGCTCAATATTTATTTACTATGGAGAGTTCATTGTTGAGGCAAATAACTGTTTAGTTAATGCCATTTTGAGGTAAGGTAACATGGATCATCAGTAGTTATAACGCATCATCGTGATTTTGTTATAGAGTCGTTTTTCAAAAGTAATGAATCTTTGATTTCTACGCAACGTCGGTTTTGTGCTCAATACGTCGGTCGTCATGGTACCAACCCAAGTCTAAAAAAGTATTCTAAGGTGGGTTGATAATTTTTGGAACACGGCTTCTGCACTCAAAAACAAAACTAGTAGCAGACCTCGGACAGTTCGAACGCCGGAAAACATTGAAATAGTTCGCGCAAGTGTGCTGCACAGTCCTAAGCGCTCAGCCCGTAAACAGTCAATTGCTTTGGCAATTTCGAATACTTCTGTCCGCAAAATATTGCATTTGGATTTAAATTTCCATCCCTATAAAATAGTGATGACTAAGAAACTAAACGAGAGGGATTTCAATTAACGCCTTACCATGTGCCATAGACTATTGCAGCTTGTGAATGAAGCGAATCTTCTTCAAGTACTGGTCATGTCGGATGAAGCTCATTTTGAATTGCGGGGAAAAGTTAATAAACAGAATTTTCGAAATTGGTCTGAAGAGAATCCAAGAGAACTTTATGAACGATCACTTCATCCAGAAAAAGTGACTGTTTGGTGTGGAATGGTGCGGTTTTGGGATCACTGGCCCATATTTTTTTGAGAACGAAATGGGAATGCCTGTCACTGTTAACTCAGAACACTATGTGGCCATGCTCAGAAATTGTCTGATGCCACAGTTACTTCAGTTAAGAATCGACACAAACTCTATTTGGTTCCAACAGGATGATGCGACACGTCCCACATCAAATGAGTCAATGTTAGTTTTACGTCAACTGTATCCATTACATTTGTTTTCCCGGTTTAATGATGTTCCATGGTCTGCGCGATCCCCAGACCTGATTTCTTGTGATTATTTGCTATGGGTCTATCTAAAGAGTAAAATCTTCGTTTCTAAGCCCCAGAATATTTCTGAACTAAAGCAGTACATAAGGAACGAGATCGCTGCAATTATTCCTCAGTCAATGTTGCGGAAGGTTACAGCGAGTATGTAGAAGATGTGAGAGGCTTGTGTGGATGTAGAAGGACGACACTTGACGGTCATTATTTATCATAAGTAGAAATGGCAAAATCACGCAAATATTTTAGTTTTTTTTTGTTGTAACATTAAACTATGTTTTGTTATTTTATTTTTTTTTGCAGTCGTTTTTGTTCAGTGGCGGCAGTTTAGAAAGTGTTATTTGAAATTGTTCTGAAAACTCAATTTTCTAAAAGATTCACGAGGTAAATACAAGAAATAAAATTGTACTGCAAATCCAAAAATAATAAGATTTCAAAAATGGGAATTCAAATTAAGAGGAATCGTCCTTTATATCTGTGAAACTCTTTCAACTTGATACACCTTGATTATTCTGTTTCAACAGTCTAGAAAAACTCATCTTGAGGAATATAAATTTAATAATAATTGTTTATTCTATCGCACGTGTTGATTTCTCAAAACTGGAATATTTTTAAATTTGTAAAATCATTTCACAACTTGTATTATTCTTGTTAATTATTCAAAACTTAACAGTTCTCATGATATTTCAAAATGGTAGTTCAACTGCTACCATTTTAAACCAAAATTTTTGATTTGACTTTTACTAGCTTCTAAATTACGGCATGTTTTCATAAACCTACAAAATACAAAGTGTGTAAGCCTACACAGTTCATAATTTTCTTTTAATCTTTCGCACTAAGGTACTCATAACCGATTTCTAAGGCACCCAAAATACTCTTTCAACTTCCCTCTTAGTCTCAACTCTGTATTCAATATTAGGAGAACATAATGATAGCAGTCTTTGTGTATGGGGTGTTACACTTCCGATAAGCAAGCATATATCAGGGGAATCCCCCTCCTGTCTCCTGTCACTGAGGAGTAGGAGAGATTTGCAATATGATGAGAGATGAATAGATGTGGGGAGACGAAGATCTGTGTCGAGGTGAGAGTAGGCTTCATCAATCATAAGCCTCGCCGACATCGTGTCGTATTCAATGGAAAGCGAGTTGAATTGGAATAATATATCAAAATGGAGTAAATTATAACAAAAAAATAAAGTATTACTGCTTAAGAAATAATTTATACTATATTTGTACATGCGAATTTAAACTTTTCGACTTTATAGGAAGATTAAAGTAATTTTACGGTCAAAGATGTTTTGTATTAAAGAAATATAATATAAATAAACTTGCCTACATTGAAATTGAATGACGCCAGAATTGTACAGAGGCCACACTCTATTTTCAGGCGATAAAGGACAAATTGTATTTTCTAAAATCAATTAAACAAAAATAATATGCTTATACACTTTTCATTGTTTATAATGCAACAAAATACATTGCAAATGGCTTAACTTAAAAGCTGTATGTACATTGCACATATCAGCATAGAATCTTTTAGTTTTTCTGAAATATTTAAGTGTTTTCATTATTAAAATATTGTTTTAAAATGACGTTTTAACAAAATTTTTAGGTAAATTTTTTGAATATATGTTCGTTTCAGAAACTATGCCATGATAACAATAAGTGGTGTATCAATAATATAGTGAAACCAATATGACCGGGCAATATTTAAACCAGCCAATTGAATACTATACTGTTACAGACATAAATAACATCAAACTTTAGATCAGAAATTTTCCCATATTGCCATGATTTAATACAGTATATGTAATAATCCTACTACTGTTAGGGTTTATAAGCCTTAAGCTAAATACATAATGGTTTTATTCTGACCAACGTAAATTATTTTATTTCTTTACTAGATGTCTCCACCCTCTGCTCGCTCGACAAACCAACGCGGTGAAGCCAATGAAAACAGATTATTGTATACTCTGATATTATAACGAAAATGAGGATTAATTAGGAAAGAGGCATAGGAATAGGTTGGAGGTGGTAGCGGTGACCTAGATTCTGACGATGTGCGGTAGGCCAGAGGTTTTGCTTGAGTTACAGGAATTATTTTATTTAGTAGAGGGATTATTAACAAACGCATTTTTCCATCGGTTTTATATATACTCTTATTAAAAATTTTGCTGTTTACTCAGGTTTAAAATTCTATTTAATACACTTAAAATTAGTTTTAGAGATTGCAAAAACATATAATTGTGAGTTGGCATCGCATCACAAGGGTACTATACTACTAGCCATTCCAAAAACATTATCCTTGGCGCGGGAATACATTATAAATTGATGGTGGTAAGCTACCGGTAAACCGATGTATCGATTCCTAAACATTGTACACTACTTAAATTAAAAACACATATTCCATTACTTGACCACAAAATGTTGTATTCTGAATAGTATTCTTCTAACGTATACCAATACGTGAACATACTAAGAAATATTACCTAAGTGTATTTTGAAAATAACACTCAAACCCAATAAGACAAGTGTGAACCAGCATCTACCGACTAACCACTAATAACACTAACTCAAAAAACATTACATTTGTTGAATATGGTTGTAATTCTTTTTTTCATAAGAAACGGGAAATGGCTAGTGATCAGGAAGTTCAGGTGATCCCTTTTCTTCGAACGTTTGAACTTTTATCTATATTAAATAGGACAAATTGTACAGCTTATCGTCGTCTGATCATAGACTAAAACTTATTAAACTAATTAAAATCTTAAAATTAGTTTACAGAAAAAAAAATGGAAATCACCTTAAACTTAAATCTTATGAACAACTATAAAAGTGAAGATAAAATAAACTACCAATAATTAAAACCATTATAAAAAAATAAAAAATAATAACAACATAAGATAAAAACACATTACTTGCTAAATAGTTACGATATTTCCGATGTATGTTCCACTGTTGCAATGTACGTAACTTGTGCGTAAGTGTGTTTTTTGTATGTTTTGTTTGGATGTTGTAAGTAGTAATATGAATGTTTGACTCGGGACCTCGAGAGACGTAAAATACCTATTACTAGGCGCAAATAGTCTGTTACGGGATACTGATACAATTAGCAACATTGTTGGCATAATGTGGAGTTTAGTTACGTAGTTTATCATTAACGCCTTAATAATTTAGCTCACTGAAAAATTATAATTTTTGATTGGTTAAAGTTTGGTTATATTCTAACAGATACTTGCCACGTATATATTATTCCTATAACATAGACAAACTCACCTAGAGCGCTTTCTACCATTACATATAAGATTTGTTAACGACGAAATAATATTTTCCTAAAAATCAGTGACATTTAGAAAGTGTATTTTCATAATAATTAATGAAGCCTCTTGTAAATTTATACACGTCAGCGTGGTCAAGATCAGTCAAACTGTTTAAAATCATACGTTTTAAGGAGTATGGGGGATGACAAAATACGAAAGTATAGAATTATAACATATCATATGAGAATTATGCCCCACTCAACTAACGCAGGTTTTATTATCTCAAGTTGTTTCATTATTTTTCGTTTTGAACACCATTTTATTTCATAAGTCAGTTGTTTTTGTTTAAGTTTGTAAAATATCATGTTTTACTCTGTTACTGTAGTACTATAATTATATAATAGATTAAGGATTAAAGATACTGTATAAAATATTACCAATTCTTCATTATTATTATATTTCCAAAAAAATAATTTTGAACAGATTAAAAATCTAAAAGTTTATTAAGTTTTAATTTTCGTAAAACTTAAAATTGTATCGATGTCTATAAATTATGATTTTGTATTTCTTACTACCCTAGAACTGGCATGGTTAAAGCTCAAATTGAAAAGCCCGTTTATAGCGCTTTGCAAGCATATTTTTAAAAATTCGCCAAAAATAGTAAATGAACCCCAATCCAAAAGTGTTCCATAGCTTTTTTGTAGAAGAAACTTCAAAGAATTCAAATATGCCACTAAAAATTAGTTTCTTTTGAAATTGTAAAAGTTGTTAGCTTAGAAAGCGAAAAATGTTCAGAAACGGAAGGAAAAAAAATAACTTTATGCCTACATAAAAAATAGTAAAACATTTTTGTAATTTTTTTCAAAATACACAAAAGTTTTATAATTTAATTCTAAATAGAAATATGTAAAAATATATTTCAATTTCACAAATTTTAGTTTAAAATAACATTTTGAACGTTTTTACTACATAACCTGCAAATCTTGACTAATTTCAAGTGACTAGCCTAGGCCAACATATTTTTTACCAAACAATGTTTTTTTTATACCAAAAATTCGAGAATGAAATGTAGAATCGAATAGCATTCTACCCAGTTTCAAATAACTTTACATTTTGTAATGAAAATTCAAAAACCTCAAATCGGCAATAACCTAAAACTTAAATTTCTATAGCCTATGTTATTTATAAACTTACCGTTTTATTACAACACCGTTATAAGCCTAATTTCACTCAAACACAATCTACACTTATTTATTTATAACTAAAACACAATATAACACTATTTTATAAACTGTAATAACCATAAAATAACACAAAACAAATGTCAACAAATGAAGTCAACTAGACGGCTGGCGTTCAATGAATTGTGTTCACTTGAAAAGCTTTGTTATACCAACCTATGAGATCTAAATGTATAGAATTTTACATAGATAAAAACTGTGAAGATTTCTGTTTATAACCATATATTGTACATTTTAGGGATATATCGAATAAGACTGTAAGAATCGATTCTAAACAGGCTTGCGTATTGGCCAAATATATATGACCAATTACAAGCTTTTACCGTATATCCTATAGAACAGCTGTTTTCAGAGTAACATGTGATTTGAAGACACAGTTTGAAACAGAATCGTCTGCTAAATTCAATGCTGTAATGATCTTCTTCATAAATAACTTCTGTGAGGAATTACAGACCGTTGAAAATGAGACAAAGTCTTGACAGTATACGGCGTTCATTGACGCGTGAATCATAGGTGATTTAGGTACTACAATTTTGAAACAGTGATTACGTATGTAAATATGTGTTCTACAAAAAAGTTGTAAATACAAAAATTATAGTTTAATTCATTACCTTTCCAACGGTACCGGTTTTATTACGATTAAATCATTTTAAGTGGATATAATGATCGATTGTGCAAATTCTCGCAAAGGTTCGAGCGGGTTGCGTTGCCCCTGAGAGACTGCAGTCAAAACTGCAGTCTGCCACTTTGAGGGTTAAATGCAAATAAATTGGACAGACATCATTTTTGTAAAACTATGTATTCCATGTTTGCAGTACAATTTTGGCTATTAATAGATGGTTGAAGTTTATAAACTAAAAGTTAATTGAATTAGTAGGCTACCGGTTATTCAAAAAGCTTTCGCATATCTCACTGCCTTTGATCGGAACTAGGTCACAAGTTAACTGAGGATGAAATCATCAGACTTAACAATGAAACAAGACACTAAGGGTGAAACTATAAACGTGTTCAGCGTCATCTGACAAGTTTGCGGGTCAAAGGAATCTTTGGAATATCTTAGATATATTGCAAGTTTTGAACTTCAAAGTACTCGGACAATTTAAGTGATACTACAACTACACAATATTTTTGGAGCAGAGATACAATTGTTTACTTAATAGATTTAACTAGGTGTGGCGACTGAGTACAAAGCAGGCCAAATTCATTTCTCTTCTGTACATATACTATATAATTAAGTACTTTTAAATTAACGTTTAGCCTTGATCAATTTAATAATTTTACGTTATATAACAACAGGGGCTTATTAAAAGTTTTAAAAAACAGCAAGAAACCTAAAATAATAATTAGAGGTAAAAACTATTTCAAAGTTTAAAATCACTCTTAATGGAAATGCAACTGATATAAGTAACATGCATGACAGATTTAAATAATATTAGTTTTATTGTTTAAAAAGGAGATTTGTTATTGATTTTTATTATTTTACACAACAACTGATGTTTTGAATGGTAACCATTATTGAATAGCATAAGCAAGGATCAAGCTTTCCTCAAATTAGTGCGAGATCACAAACGTAGGCAGTTTTTAAAAGATACCTTTTATTTGCGACATTTACTTTACAGAAGCCGTACAATTTTGCATTTAATCCAAATCCTTATACTATAATACGTGAAACAGTTTTATGTGAACACGGCTCCTCCCTTATTTCTTTACCAAATTTAATGTTTGAGTTAAAAAATTCGTCTCATTTCGAAGTTTTGCAATAAGGTTTTAAATGTCAAAAATTCTTATCCTTAATGGCGTGAGCTAATCTCAAAGGTCGGGTTTTCCCCACAAGATTCGTGGAACGAATTTAAAACCCATTTCTATACAAAACAGCTGTTTATAATAAGAAACAAACTAATCCAGCTGCTTTCGTGGATGTAAATAATGATGTTTATAATAATAATAATAATGTTTATAATAATAATTTAATAGTATATTTCACAACTAGTGGGAAAAGTGTGATTTTCCCTGGTGCGAGTCGTATTTAAATTGCAATTTAAAGAAAACGAGCATCTGAAAAGAACATTTTCCCACGAGTTTTGAACACTATTTTGCACGATACTACAGAAAAAAATTATTTGATACAAAAGCAAAAAATAAGATTACAGTATTAACATTTATTTTCTTCTTACTGACTCAACAGGGTCTTTCCCCGCTAATTTTTCCAAGCCCGTCCTCTTGGCAGTGGTTTCGCTAGATAGTAGATAGGGACAGCGGGAATCTCGTAATCCATTCATGTGCGTCTGTTTTAAACAGATGGGCATTATTTCAATATTGTATTGTTGTAATCAGCTGATTTATCCTCACTAGTGCGGATATGACGAACTTTACCTGGCAATATACGCAATAGAAAAACAACTGATATTCCAGTAGTATCGTGAAAAAACCATTTCTATACAAAATAGCTGTTTATAATAAGAAAGAAACTAATCCAGGTGCTTTGGTGGATGTAAATAATGATGTTTATAGTATTCAGGAGGTTATAAAAACATTTACAAAACAGCTGTTTATAATAAGAAACAAAATAAACAGCTGATTTCGTTGAAATAAATACCTAATGATTTTTGTAATAACAGATAATAGGCCTACAGTTGATTCGGATGTCCAGCTTTAAGTACAAAATAATATTTTAAGTTAGGCCTATACTGAACCAACACAATTTTCAACACACACAAACCAATAAAAACTTGCGTTAAGGAATTTAAAATTAAGAAAAACTATGCTACATCCTAATTAAAAATAAATAAGACATATAGTAGACCTGTTTATTGATAATATACGGTAATTGATAGTGAGTAACTTTTTGGTTAGGTGTTTGATTAAGTGTACTCCTAAGACTTATTGGATTTTTAACCTTCATTATAACTGTTGTTATAAAATATACGAAATAATTTGATTAGAACATTTAACATGATTTACCATCTTAGTTTTGAGGTTATTATTATTCCTACAACTTTATTATAAAAAAAACATACCGTATGTTTTTAGAAGGTTCAATCGGAGGTTGGCGTGCGGAGCACGCAGGGGTCTCCCCTAGTATATATTATAAATGTTTAAAATGTGTACTAAACTCTTAATGGACTACACCCACCTTATTATAGCTGTTTCACTTGTATATATAACTGCTGAACAGGACACGTTGTCGTCAAATATAAAATTCTTTGAAGCAAGGCTTCACGTCACACCACACACACAAAAACACAACACAAAATCCTTTGAACAAATACAGTAAAATATACACAAACACGACGTTTCGCGAAGAACAAATAACACTTCGCGTCCTCAGCAAGTGAATATACAAGTGAAACAGCAATAAGGTTGGTGTAGTCCTTTAAGAGAATAGTAATTTATCTACCACCCCACTACAAATGTCTTTCAAAACTAAAATTGAATTACTGTACCCAGGAAATGTTGAAATATTTCATAAGTAAAGTAGTAATTTCTTTATGTCTTTAATTCCTAAAGTTCTAATATTTAGACAAAATTTATTTGGCATACAGTTATTTTTTTACTTACCAAGCGAGATTTCTACCAATGCTATTCCTCCATTCACATACGTTTTGTGATACTCCTCGCCCAAAACAATAAGGGATAAGAGTAATATTAAATAACGAAATGAAACAAAAACCTAATTTAAAAATTAGAGTTAAATTAATTTTACTTATACTTTTACTCTGAAATTAATTTCAAGCATATTTTAAAATTGATTGAGCAATAGAAATAAATTACAACTATATTTTACTTTTGGTCTTACGTGTTAATAATTGGCATGTTAGATATGTCTATTTATTAAATTTGTATCTATCATTACTTAACCATTTTAACATTACATGATGTATCTATTATTACCTTTTTATTAAATATGCATGCGATTTAATTACCGGACTTACTTTGAAGCAGTAATGTACTGTTTAAACTATTGTTTATAAATTAATCGATTAATTTTTTGTTCATAACATTGTTTTTACCACGCTTTCGGTTGGTGGAGAATCGAGTAATCGCGGTAGGGAGGGATAGTAATTACTAAAAGGACATGAATAGCGGTACCAGCCACCCATTGTTCCAACGCAGTGATTAAACATTGTCGCCGAGGTGTCTGTAATGTTCATACATACGCATTTCACGCTTTGACACCTTTTTCTGAGTTACGCTAATGGCAAAGGATTGGGATCTCTATTTAGTCCAACTAAATACTTTAATTTACCTCTTGACTATTTTTGGAAGTACATTTTTTTATTTGTTTCAATATCCGTGTGCACAGGATACAACTGTGAACGTTTTCATCTTAATACATTTTGGAAAACTTTACATTTAACACAAATTACGTGAAACCCCTACTTATAAAGCATTTTCCATTTGATAATACAAATAGCAATGATGTATAAGGCGTATGCTGTAAGGCATTGTAGTTCACTTGGATAGCCTTGATGATCTATTTTTGTTTCTTGTTTGAATCTATCTTGTGATACGTTTAGGAGCTCTGTGTGCTAAGTGCTATTGCAGGTGATAATAGCAAAACCGGCTTCTAATAAATAAAAATAAATGATTTAGAAAAGGATTTTAAAAATTTCGTATTTAAAAAATGTTTTTTTAAAGCAATGAAGGTAATTGTGTTTTAGTAAGAATGTGGAATAATTATTTAATTTTTAAAAAAGTTCAGAAACGGTTCAGGTGTTAATTTTACTTTGTTTTAACGACTGCAATTATATACCTTGACAATGTACAAAATATCTCCATTTTTGGTTCGTATACTTTATTTTCATCTTGTGAACCATAAATGTAGCAATAATGCACCATAATACAATTAACACAATGTAATTATGTATCCTGTAGTGCAATAATAAATTACTAATAGACATGTTTTCAATTAACTGTTCATATTAACAAAATGTGTATATTATGTTTCAGGGATGTTCTAGGTCGAAGCCTGTACTACTTGTGATTTCTTTGGCAGGAATTAAAGTATGCAGCCCGGACGGAAAGGTAAGTAAATTTTACTTTGATTGTATTTTTCCCCAATCTGTATAGCCCAATCTGAATAGTAGGACTTCAGATATAATGTTTTGCTCAACAAAAATCGAGCTTTTGGATTCTTCCTTCGTATTACGGACACTTATTTTAATTGTCGACGAAACCTAAATTATGAACACCATAAACAAATAAAAAATACCTACAGGATGAATAATTTATTATTATGTAAGTTTATATTTATCTTTAATGTTCTAATTATAAACAATGTATACAAAATTAGTAAAATTGTGAAAACATATTACTCGAACTGCAAAAAAGTAAAATGTTTTAAATAATTAATGCATTCAAAAATCAGCCTTTATTGTTTTACCTCTAGTAATTTCCAAAATATTTTTAGTTATCATATTTTATGTTATTTTGTAATAATTAAATAACAGCTGATATCATACAGCTGACTTATAGATTTAAGAAAATGATAACTTTTAGCACGTATTGTTGAGGCGTTTGTACTTTTTTAACAAATTTTGACAAAATTACCTAACATCCTGTTAATTAGTCACTTTACATAGGCTATAGAAAAACAGCTATAATAATTTAACTAAAATCCTACTACAGGTATTTCATTTTATATACATTTTATGTAATAATGCAAAGAGGAAAATTTTATTTTTATTTAATTTCACTAGAAAATGTAATTCTGGTTCTGACGAGTAATGATGCATACACTGTTCTAACTAAGGATCTCATATACAAAATACGGTTGCGCCCTAATGGATACAGTAACACTTTATGTATTTCTACTGTGATATAATTGAAATAGACCCTCTTGCCTACTGTGTTTCATTTCTCTTATCTCCCCTCCGTCGCGTCGGCAGGTATCTCTGGTTTTGTGTACATTTAACAAACACACAATCTGCATTCTGTGTTTTAAAGAGTGAAACTTTTGCATGGTTATCTTTGCAGTCTTTTTATTGCATTGCTAAAAAAACGCCTTTCCAACGCTTTCACTTCAAACAGCTAGATAAACTTTGTAAATAATTTCAATTATTTGATAAGAACGCAATACTTTTTGAACTTGGCAAGGTTTTGTTCTGATGTTTAGTGATTTAAATCAGACGGGTTGATACAAGCCTTCGTGATTCATTTATTTTAGGGTTACATAACTTGAATAATATTCCGCTTGCCCATCTTGGTCGATTTTCTTAACAGCAATAAATTAATTTTTCATAGTTATATATTCGCTCCCATGTACAGGCCTATATATTACGAAAATCAGAACTCGAAATGTTTTATAATGAATTTTGTATGCGCAAAGTGTGGTACACAAATGGTATTTTATGAAACTGTCCCGGTTTATAATACAATAAAATAATTTTTCAATATGTTTTAAGAAATTTAGAGTCATGCTTCTAAAATGTCAAGAGAAAAAATAAAACATTGGTGGTAGGTTCATATATGCTTTACAAAAAAAATAACTGCATACCTGAATCAAAATTATGTGAGAAAATGATGACAAATTTGTTTCTTCCGCAGTGTTTAGTACTTCGTCCGCACCTAATTTCACTGATTCTCATTCAACAATTAACAATTTACATATTTTACTATTTTTTAAATTTTTATATGCTACATTTTAAACGTGGGCATACTTATAGTAGTTCCGTAAGGTAAAGGCCTACAACACTTTTTAAATACTTGTTAATACGTCATATTTATACAAGTATTTAAAAAAGGTCCTAACTGGTAATGTAGAGTTGCTTCAAATGGTCTACTTGGTTTGGTTTAAGTGGTAAAGTATACTATAGTTTTATTTTTGAAAACTATTTACTACTAGTTTTTTATGTGTTACTTGTTTTTATAGAGTGGTATTTGAGTTGTAGTCTATTTTTTATAAATTTGTATTTGTTGTAATAATTTTGTTGAATAAATTTACACTTTAACGAACATAAAACATTAATAATGTATTTATTAAGAATTATTAACACAGATTTATTACCTTTTGAAAACGCAATTAAATTACTTATCATTTAATAAATTGATGACAGACTAAATCTTGTTGACAACAGTTGCTTTCCTTAATTCCTTAATTTTTGATGATTTTATGAAACCCCAATGTGTATATATGTTTAGTAATACCTAAACATGATATAAAAGAAGAGGCGCCTTAGCAATATCTGTCTTGGGAATAATGTTGTTTATAATACTACTTCATTTTCAAACGATTCTCAGGAATATTTACTTTCTGAAAGGAGTGGATGAGGCAGAATGTTGAAAAAGAAGAATATTAAATGAAAATTACGCCATGTTTTACTTAAATCTCTTTAATTTTAAATGTTGTTTTTCAAAGTTAAACATTTATACTTTTTATATTCTATATTGCTAGTGTGCATTATTAATTTGAAACTTAGTAAATTCTGTGTAAAATTGTGAAACTTGTGTTATTACTTTGATTTTTTAATTTCTGTTTATTTTATTAAAAGTAATATACTTTTAATGTTTATTAAACATTTTAGTGAAATAAAATAGGTTTTTAACAATCTAAACATTCTTGCAATTATATTTATTTGTGTATGTGCAGATAAAATTAAAATATATTATTGCAGATATTATTGTAAAATTTAAATATTTAATTATATAAACTACAAAGTATATGGAAAATTTTGTTTTAATATAATATATACGTCATTTGTAGTACAATTCACAAACAACATTTGTAGTTTACTTAACAAGAGATGTGTCATTGCCAAATTAGTCCAGCCGTTCTCAAGTGATGCGCTTATTGATGTTGTACCTGTTATTTTATTTTATTGGTTGCTATGGTAATGAATGTAAATACAATAAAATAACATGGCTGTGTTACTTCATCAGTCTAGGCCTATCCTAAAATTATTTTGTGTTTTAAATTTTATTTATGTAATTTTCATATATTTTAATAGATATTCTGCTATTCGGGGCGGAGACAAATCAAACACATCAAAGATTATACAAATTGGTTCAGCCGTGCTTGAGTTATAAGTGGTGTAACAAACCCGACTTTGTTTTATATATATATGTGCAATTTACAAAATAGTCTTCTAGTTAACCAATACGTTCTTTACAGATACTCGTATATTACTCTCCAACTTCTATTTGGTGTATGATATTCTCCACGGAGACTTACAGATTTATACCTCCTACTTATTATAGAAGGATAAAAACAAATAACTTGTCCCTAAATTGCTTCTGGGACTTTTACTCCCCTCGGGGGATGCAATAGTCTTTACTTTTTCAATTGCTACCTTCAAAGTATCATTTGTTTAGGCGTGTCTCTATCTAGGTTCCTTTACAGGAGACATGAGCTGTTCACATGATAAATCTTATGATGATCCTCTATCTGTCACATCGACGACGAGTTTCCATTTGTTCTTTGCTTGTATTCTTTTTTGTAATTTGTACATAAATTGGTTTCATCAGAATTATTGTACTATTGTTCTTAATTTGTGAATACAACATATCCATTCTCATTTCAAACAAGTCAAAATATTTAAATTTCCATTTATGTACATTATAATATGACAACTAATTCCCTTTTCAGATCGATTATTGATGAAGTAATATGTACTGATGTTGCGAGAGGAGCACCTAATTACATCTTTAATAACAGTAAAGATATAAACACCTGCTTTAAAAATAGATGTAATACATAACAGTTCCAAGATAACAATGATTAGAATAATCAGCATAGTAATACAACGAGGCTGTGCCTTGGTGCCCCCAAAAAGTCAACATTGAAAGAATTTCATTTATCAAAATGGTTTGACGAAATAAATTATTGTTTGTGTACTTACACGCCAAAATAGGGTAACCAAAAACTGACTTAACAGTTTTTTATGCCGTTCAATTTGGTAAACGTCAAGACGATCTTTCCGTGTATTCGTTTGAATGATAAGTGATTGTTGCAATATTGAAATGCTGCGATAATAAATAAATACAGGAATAAGATCAAACAGTACAAGATTAAAAATTTTAACTATTAGAGACTATTTGCTTCGCCCTCAACTCCCGTTGTCGCTCCGTTCCCACAAGTTATTTAAAGTGCCATATATTTATTACGTAAAAAGCAAAAACTATATTTACACTAGAATAAATTGTGTGAGTTCAATTAAACACACACTCGAACTTGAATATTAGTTCCTACATTAATTTGTCAGAAGTGTCCTTTGAGGGATATACAGTGTGTCCAGTAATTACGGGATCAAACTTCGGGGAATGGTTCTATGGATCAAAATAAGAAAAAAAGCTTTGTTTTGCAGATATCTGCCATTTTGTTTTTTGTACAAAATATTTCAAATCTAGAGAACGGTTTGACTGATTGAGTTCAAATTTGGCATGTTGACATGAAGTTTAACCAAACAACAGTCTATTGTAAGAAAAATAATCGATATTATCGAATCATGCATTTCAAAATGGCGGCTGTTTGAAAATTTCAAACCTAAATTACATAAAAAACCGTACATTTGATAGAAAAACGTCAATACACTTTTTTTTGTAGCCCTTGTGATTCCCTATCGGATGGTATAGCTGTCAAAACAATCGGATTAAGGATAATAGTTAAGTTATGTGTAATAATTGGTTTGTTCAACCAGGCATCCTATACCATCACAGTAAACACAGCAATATTGTATGTACATATGTTGTTATTAACCTTAACTTAACTATTATCCTTAATCCGATTGTTTTTACAGTTACTACAGCCAATATGGAATCAAAAGGACTACCAAAAAAGGTATCTTGACATTGTTCTTTAAAATGTACGGTTTTTTAGTTATTTAGGTTTGAAATTTTCAAACAGCCGCCATTTTTAAACTCATGATTCGATAGTATCGATTATTTTTCTTACAATATAATATTACTATAAATGTATTTTTTTGTATACTTACAGCTCTCAGTCCTTTATTTTTCTTTTTTATTTATTTATAAACACACAAAAAATAGACTTAACAATATTATTAAATGAAAAAACTTTATTCCAATCCAACAATATATTTGACAAAATTATTCAGATGGACCCCCTCCAACTTAAGCTAGGGAGCATACTGGACTGATAAGGAAAATCAGTAGCCTGCAAAAAACTGTAGCGGACAAACGTAATTTCAGCTCGCGTAATTATAAATCAAATTTAAATGTCAATATTAAGTGTTGTGTTGTGTTGTGTGTTTCATATTGTTTGTGAATGTTTTCGTGTAAGTGTTTCTTTTTATAAACATGACGTGCATCAACGAATGTAAAAAACTAATGAATATAGGTTTGATAATGCCTGAATAAAAAAGGCGAAACGTACGTCACCAGCAAATAAAAAAGAAAAATAAAGGACTGAGAGCTGTAAGTATACAAAAAAGTAAATTTATAGTAAAATTAACCAGTTCAGTAAGGCAATCAGAAATAATAAATAATATAATATTGTTATAATAAACTTCATACCAAGTTTGAACTCAATCAGTCAAACCGTTCTCTAGATTTGAATTATTTTGTAAAAAAGGCGAATATCTGGAAAACAAAGCTTTTTCGGGCCAATGTTTATATAACCGTTTTTTCTTATTTTAACCCATAGAACCATTCCCCGAAGTTTGATCCCGTAATTACTGGACATCTGTATATTTATTTGTTAAAAATATCTAAATGTGAGTATTCAATTAGATAATTCGGGTTTGGAAGAGTTAATCATACTATTCATGTGTACTCAATATAATATTATGAAGTTTTATAATTTTATTATTGTAAAACAATACTAAATTTCTTTAAGTTTCCTTGGTCGAAACAAATAAATCTTTAATTTATCTTATTTTAATAAAAAAGCACTAGTTGAAATATGTTTGTAAAACTAATTCCAGCCTAATGTTTGTTTGAGATATTGAAGCTGGTTTCATTATTCAGCTGCTTATTTGTTACTGTTTGCTTTGGTAATTATTTTTAAAACGGCCATAAATCATCTTATGTGAATCGTATTTTTTTTTTCAAATTACAACTTGATGATATTATTTAATTTGGAAATAATTAACATCATGAGGGAACACATAGTTGATGGCTCAGGACGCTTCTGCAACAAGAAACAGATGATCCAGGTCTCGCCACGCCTCTGCAACAAACAATATTGTCTATTTATTTATTGTACGCCTCTACGACAGGGAGCAAATTGTTGATAGCTCAGTACGGAAATATACAAATAAGACATAAATTAGACTTAAGCTAAATCTTATCTAACTGTTAATAAAATAAGATTGCGTATTCTCTTTGTAAGATGTACTCACCACTTTTTAACTGTTACTGAGTGTTTTAAAGTAATACGCATATTTTAGAATACGACTTAAATTTTGCCAGGAAATTGACAGGAAACAGATTGTTGATGTCCCACTAAGCCTCTGTGACAGGGAACAGATTGTTGATGGCTCAGGGCGTATCTGCGACCGGGAACTGATTGTTGAGTACACATCTGCGACAAGAAAAATATTATCGAGGTCTCATCACGCCTCTACGAAAGGGAACTGAATGATGGCTGTGTACGCCCAATGAATGCAGAATTTATAAGAAACGCTACGATTATGGAGAATAGTCAGCTCGATTGGTTGCCGCCAAATCGAGCTTAGAGCGGCAGCCGGCAGGCAGCGCTAGCTGAAAATGTCAACCCGTCTGTGACTCATCAATCCTCCGCGCTAGATGTGAGTGAGGCAGAGAATGGCTGGCTCGTTCTCTGTCTCACTCACACTTGTTGTAACGACGACAATTAGAGCTCTCGCTACCTAGCGGCTGCCGTGCTAAGCTTGCTGTATTCAAATAAAACTAGGTTGAATCTTTAACATGGCCGTTGCGCTTCTTATAAGTTCTGTATTAATTGGTTCGACTCTATAACAGGAAACTGATTTTTTATGACTCAGTACGCATCGGCAACACAAATTCAGATTATCGAGGTCTCGTGACGCCAACAGGGAAGAGATTGTTGATGGTTCAAGACGAATCTGTGATAGGGAACAGATTGTTGATGGGTCAGTACGCATCTGCGATAGGGAATGGATTGTCGATGGCTCAGTACGGTTTTACGACAGGGAACAGATTTTTGATGGCTCAAGACGAATCTGCGATAGGGAACAGATTGTTGAAGGCTCAAGACGAATCTGCGATAGGGATCAGATTGTTGATGGCTCAAGACGAATCTGCGATAGGGATCAGATTGTTGATGGCTCAAGACGAATCTGCGATAGGGAACAGATTGTTGATGGCTCAAGACGAATCTGCGATAGGGATCAGATTGTTGATGGCCAGTACGCATCTGCAATAGGGAACAGATTTGTAATGGTTTAGTACGCCTGTTAAATCACATCTCTTCGTCAACCAAACATATTTGTAAACTACTTCCACATCAAGTGTTAGGTTGCAGTCACTTATGGTAATCGGGAAGACAGACGGAAGTAGAGAAGCTGTTTGGTTAGGGAGGGTGTAAATAGATTGAGGCCAATAATGGGGTTATCAGATGCAAACTGTGGCAGCGGAAAAGCAGGAAATGAACTCGTGATCAGATTACAGAGTTCGAACGACGAGTAAATTAATTTATTACGATTTCTGCCTAGACTTGAATTGGCATCAGTTTGTCCAATATACTGGTTGTATTAAGTTTACTGTTGTAATACCGCAGTAAAATATACAATAAACAACCGTATCGTAAACACACATCTGTTATTATCCTACGTCGTTATATGTTACGTTTGTAACTGTTACTATAACAATCAAACTATTTTGGCTTAGTGTTACGTGATCATCGTATAACTGACGGAGAGCTATTATTGAACAATGTGTAAACTAAATGTCTGTTTGTTTTTAATGTGTTTTTATGTAGAATATTATTTGAATAATGTAGAACAATATTAGTTGATTTTTTTCTAAATAAATACATGTGCTAAATGTGTTTCTCGTCAGTATATCGGTCGTAAAAACTAAACTAATACATTACTTTAGAAAATCTTAGAATCAAATGCTTTACATTTTCGAAATGGCACTTGTTAATATTTTTAAAACATTTACTTTAAAGAATATATATAAAAAAAAGGTTTTTCTTTAGGACAAAAACGGTTTTTTCGAATTTTTCTGTAGATCATAATATACGGTACTCGTTATGGACAAAATATAAAATGTAAGGACCTAATTATTAAATTAATTTTATTTAGGCATTGTCGGACAATATTTAGCATTAACTTTTAATATTAATAATATTAATATTAATATTAATTAATTTAACATTAATATATTAATGAATATTTTAAACATACTGTGGGTGAAACCACTATACAATTTTTCCAAAAATTATTAGCCTATATTAACGTTTTACAACTGAGTAGCACAATTTTAAAAAAAAGGAGCTTTAACTTTACTATCGGAACTATTACACAATGTGCTAAACGGCAAAGTTATAAGTTGTATTCTAAAATATGTGTAACACTCAGTAACAGTTAAAAAGTGGTGTGTACATCTGACAAAGAGAATACGCAATCTTATTTTATTAACAGTTAGATAAGATTTAGCTTAAGTCTAATTTATTTATTTATCATTTGTATATTTATAAAGTATAAAGTTTTAAAAATTTAATTGAAGACAAAAGCACAGTTTCCAAAAACGTGACAACGTTTTAAAACGATAATTAGTTTTTGTCGTTTTATAATTATGAATTTGTTTAACCAGAGTGGTCTTTCTAAAATTATGTTTGGACGAAGCAGAGCTTTTGTAGTAACATTAAATTTGTAAAACTTGATGAATGTGATTTACAAAATAAATGTAAAATATTGAAATCAGATTTTTCTTTCAGAAAACCGTATATTATTAAATCATTTTTAATAACAATAAATTTATTTGTTTCTACGAAATTTGATATTATTTTCTGCAATTAAAATCTAAGAAGTAACAGCAAACAGTTTAAACAGCCGAGAGATCCGAGAAACAATACGTTTAAAAGGAAACAATCTGTCAATCAGAAGCGTATGACATACAGACCAGTAGAGAAGCGAAGTTGATTAAATTGTTTCGAGGATGCTTAGAGTTAAGTACGTTTTCCTTTTAAACTTAATAGCTAGGAATTGATGGCTTGGAAAAGTCCAACTCAAGACTCTTTAGTAATGATACATTGTATCTCCACTGGAGCAGTTAAGTTGCGGGTGTTTAAACTGACGCTGAGTGCTCGTTTAATCAGAGTTCTTACGATTATTGTAATTCCTTAGATATATAAGTACAGCACATTCTTGTGTAATATTGAAAAATGTATCCTTCCTAAAAAGTGTTAAGTTTTTGTTTTTGTTTTTATTTTGAAAAATATTAATATTATTTTGAAGAAGTGTGTTTCAAGGCTGTTGTTTGAATTATTTGATACTTGTAATTCTATTATGGTTGATAAGGCACTATTATTTTATGCTTCTTTCCAAAATCTAAATTTATTTTTTTTCTTGACATTATTGACATAATTTATTAAATTTGTAAAGTTAATACCAAGAGAGTTCTGATCACAAACTTAATAACGAATGATATCTCTTATTCCATCTGGTAAAAATTATTTTGCTTGCGTGCTATGCTACCAAATGTTACGATTGATTTTAATAAAAATCATCTCAAAGCATTTAAAATGACATTTTACTGTGGAAGTTTGTCAAGATAACAATGATAGTGACAAATTAAAAAAATGTTGTAAACAAGCAGGATGTTTTTGTTAAATGCCAATAAGTTTTCATTTTGATTATATATGGGTTTCTACGTAACTCACTGGCAAAATATATTTTTTACCAAATTGTACATTTAATTTTAAAATATTACGTTTTGTAATCAGTGCTTAGTAATATTATTTTACAAAAAGTAAATGTAAGCACATATTTTATTTTTTTACAATTCAAGAATTGCCGAAGTACATATTTCAAATTTAATATTTAAAACTCAAAATATATAAATGAAACAGCATTTAATATTCGAAAACGGATTTTTCTCCTGCAGAAATTTACAATAAAATCATGCACGCAGCGTTTCCCTAATAATATTATGTTTAGTTTAAAAACAAAAACAAAATATTTTGATTCTACACTTGATAACCACTTGTTGATTCCATCAGAGTTAATCAGTGTCTCAGGTATAAGATTGTCTAGTAAGTATTATTATTGAGGTTAGGTTAGTCACTTTTAAAAATAAATCAACTGGTATGTAAAAACATAGTACCTTCAACAGAAATAATAAAGCTGGTATTAGTAGTTGGTTAGTCACTTTTAAAAATAAAGCAACTGGTATGTAAAAACATAGTACCTTCAACAGAAATAATAAAGCTGGTATTAATAGTTATAAAGATCGGATATTGCTTTAATTGCAATGATCCCTATTTTCTTAAAATGTTATTATGCAATCTGCTTTGCTATCTTCGGGTTATCTCATAGCAATATACCACATTTAGTTGGGAATATAATTTTTATATAAGCCTGTTGTCTTTCTTAGATTCTTCCGGTTAACAGGTTTGTTATGAAGAATGATATACATGGTTTGATAACATATGCCATAGTTAATAAAAGTTATAAAATGTATACTTAAAACAGTTTTTACAAATTTAAAAATAGATTTTATTATTTTCACATAAATTTAAAAGCTAGTTTCTCGTAAGACAACGTTTAAACTGATATTATTTACTACTCTAAATGTAAATAATTTTATTTTTCATTGTTTTGAATAGGAAATTTTTTAAAGAAAATACAGGAAATATTTCTAAATTAGCTGTTTTTTTATTTTATATTAAAATGGAATTTAGTGTGAACTATTGTTTTCAGTTTCAAGCTTACTATTACACTAACAAATTCTAAAAATCACTATAATAAGCGAAGAGTTTATCAAGATTTACAGATAAAAGTTCGTTATAATTATGGCACGGCTTAATATTATATTGTTTCTACAGAACAGTTAAGATGGTTAAGTGCAAAGACTGAGTAATCTTCAGAGTTTATACATTACTAGTTCATCTGTTTTATAATAGCACCACTTTTATTAGTAGTACAATTCATGTAAATCATGGTTTGTACAATAGTTGTTTTGTTTTATTATACTTTCAAAATAATCTTATATAGGTGTTATGCAACTAGAAGGGTGCTTGTTAGTTATTTTATTTATTACTTATATCAAGAAATATGATGATTATCTACAAATATTCTATCGTATAACACATTTTAGTCCAACTTAATTTTTACTGTATGCCATATAGATTAATGAAAACACAAATTTCATATAAAACTGCAGCTCATATAAATAATGTAGCTAGGATAGAAACTGACTAGATGTGTTAGTGGTTCCAGCTGTAACAAACAACGGCGATACGTAAAACTATGTTCAGTAGACCGTCGAAAATCCGAACTAATTGGGACCGAGGCGGGTTCGGATTATCAATTTGTTAGGATTTTTGAAAATAGCCAAGAAAATTCCATTTAGGCTAAAATATATGCCCTTTAAATGATTAAAGTGGTTAAACAGTACAAGCAGTAATGTAATTACAATACAGTATGTAAGACTACTTACATATTATGATTTAAAAGTACCTGCACGTACAGTAGGACCAACATGATTACTCTTGTAACTCTCAATTACAGTCCAGTACATAATTAAAACTTGACTTTTACATTATAGTTAACACAAACGAAAAAAAAATACTGTATAGTACACTACTGTATGTACGACACACTGTTATAATGATTACACAAAGAGAACTGAATGAACTTTCTGTATGTTTACTGCTAGCGCTAAAGAAGCTTATAGCGTGACAGTGAAAATACTGACAGCCAGACTGTTGTGAGGGCGTGTGAGAGCAGTTATTAAGAAGTGTTTAAAAAGAGATAATAATGTCAAACTGCAATGAAGATTTTTGTGCAATTTTTAATTACGCAATTGGAATTTGCTAAAATGAAATTTTTGCAGAGCCTCGGAACGTGTTCGGATTTTTGACGTTTCGGATTATCGACGCTCTACTTTAATGATACTCTCGTAATTAATTTTGTCCAACTTAATGTTTACTTATGCCAGTTAGATTAATTGAGACACGAATTTAGTGCAGTGCATATAAACCAAATGCCACTAGCTAGGCCTCTTCAGACGTGTTGGAGGTTCCTGCAGTAAAAAAATAATAGCGATACGTAAAAATATGTCATGATACTCTCGTAATATTCCCTAAGAATAATGTTTAAGTTCAAGATTTATTATTGTATAAGCAGATTATAGTCGTGTTTTGTTAAGTGCAGATATTTTAAAATTACTTAAAACGTACTTTCATGTTTTGCTACTTAAGTAGTTCTTGACTATCTACTGTGAATGAATATCTTAACTGAACTTTCCGATATTAAAAACATGTGCATGAAATTAAATAGAGTTTCGCTAAGTACTTTAATAGTAATGACAATGTACTAGGAATGAATTTAGTGAAAATTAATTATAGAAGAATAGAAAAACCAAATAAATAGTTTTACTGCTACATTAACAAATTCCTAATCCAGTGCAATAAAGGAAGAATTTATCTAGATCTGCAGATAAGACAAGATTAATCCGTTGAAATAATGACCTGGTTTAAACACAAATTGCGCTCGCTTATTGTTTCCAATTTGTAAACAGAAATTCGTCTGGAGGAATGTGAAGTTGGCTTTACTGTAACCTCTTGTTCTAGTTTGTAATGCAGGATTTACAATTCCCAATTTTATATTGAACTTCATATAAATTAGTTCAAACGACGCGACGTTTAGATGTGAAGTTTGACATCTACATAACTTTTATAGAGTGAATATAGAAAGATTCAACCTAAGAAATTTTGTAAGTTTAATAGATGCAATTTTTTACTGAATTATAGTTGTATATATATTTTGAATACTCAATATTATATATCTTTTTAGTTGTAAATGTTTGCAGATAGCGTATTTAAACAGAATAAATATCTAATTGGTTTTATCTCCCGTAACAGGTGATCAGGATAATACTATCTACCATAGAATTTGCATGCTCCAACTTAATTGCAATGGGCAAATCAATTTAACTTCCTTCCTCTGGAAATTAAAATTGATTTAGAACCCAATTAATAGATTACTTAGTAAAAGGTTGTTAAATGAAACGCTGAAAGCTGAGGTGGCATAATTGGAAAGCTCCATACTTACGGAGTAGAGCAAAACGTGTAGTCGGAGGTAATAGTGTTGAATATTATTGGTTCAACAAAATATGACCAATTTTATTATTCTTATATTTTGTCATTAAACGCGGTGCATTAGGAAGTTTATTTAAGTATAATCACTAATAAAGAAGGATTTATTTGTCTATATATTACGAGGTATTATGAACATCATTTAAATACAATCGTTCAACTATCGTTGGAAAAACGTGATGTGAAATAACACAAACAATAATACAAAACTAAATATAATGTAATATTTGTTGCTATTTACCCTAAACATCCGATTTGGTATATACATATCAGAATTAACTGTACATTTTTTAAAAGTTTTTCTTACAGTTAAAAATATCAAAGAAAGGTATTCGTTAGAACTACACGTTATCTACTTTGAAACCCAAGTGCTGGTTGAAATTAGGTATTTATAAAGTATAAAGTAATTCAGGAGACCACCATACCTTTAATTAATCTAATCAACAGCAGAGTTGTCAGTGATCGGGTTTCTTCTATGCAATCACGATGTCGTCAATCACGTGACGCTATCTTAAACATCTGTGTTTTAAACGTTTCATTGCTATGTAAGATAGATCACAAGGGAAGGTCTTCCAGACGTCTACTCCTTCAGGCGACGGGTGAACCCGTACAAACCTATTTATAAATGAATTGGAAGAGTAAACTGTAAGAACACGGAATTGAATGCTTTTTTTATTTAGTAATATAACTAAACATATTGACATATCATCAAACGTCAAGTAAATATTCAAATATTAAGTTAAATGAAAAATTATACGGATTTCATATTTAACCAAATGGTTGTTATAACAAGTACACACACAACCTTCTTGTATAACATTGATTATAAATAAAATTGTGTGTCACAATTATTTTCAAGTGACGATGCCTTAAACAAATATGTAAGATATTGTAGTAGAACGGATAAAGTCATAATTATTGTGTTTTGTGATATAAATTTGTCAATATTTTCGTACATATCAACCTATATTACATTAGTCTATTCTTTAGTTATAAAATTATACTTGGCTTTCCAAGGGTTTAACAATAACTAGTATATGAAATAAAAGTAAAATGTACTTTTTGTAAAGTACTGTTTGTCTAAATTATTAGATGCATATTCAATGAATACAACTAAGTACTTGTATTGCAGAACTCTTTAAAACCACTTTGTATAATTAATTGTTCCTTAGATAAATGTGCAAGTAAATATAGATAACAAAAAAACTTAATTTATTTAGGAGTACATAGGGTATTAGGTTACAAAGTTTTATACATATTTACCAGAATTCAAAAATCAGTACGTTCTTTCGTATATTTTTTAAATGGCGGTCGTTTAAACATTTAAATTTAAAATGTCTCTAAACTTCTAAATTTACAAAATATTTATTGCAAAAAATTAGTAAAAGATTTGTTTTTAGTATTTTTTTTTCGTTAAGTTAACGGTTTTGGAGATATTTATTGTAAAACATTTAAACGGAAACCAATACAAAACATTATAATTTTGTGTAGGCCTACTACCCTTGTGAAAGGTTGTATAAATACAATTTTAGGTCGATATCATAACAACTTCCGAACACTTACGTTTGATTCCTGTAAAAAAAAGCAAAATAGAGCATAAATGCGAAAAGAAAACTTTTCGGAAATATGTTTTTGGAACTTTAATTATTTTTACCTAATTCTACAAAGCTGTTACTGAAAGTTGCGGGACTTCCGTATAACCCCAGTCTATAATATGTACTTATTTTAAAATTAATAAATACAGAATGTTGTATATTATATTTGTCCATGATTAGCGTTACTACAACTGTATGTTGCTATTAATTTATCCAGTAAACTGTAAAGACAATATGCGCAAACTTCATACAATTTGGTGTTTTAGCCAAATTTTCATTAAATAAGAACAAAATACCAATTTTTGTATAAACAATGGCTATTAGTCAAATTGTACAGTTTAAAACCGTCTAAAATCTTTGGAAAGCATACTACATATTTACATTTATTAAATTGTGTACAAATTTAAGTAAATTATTTATATTTTTTTTTACTTTACAAAATATTCAAAATATAATATTTAAGGATAAATATAATTTCAAACACGCACTGACTTTCTAAATAAAATGGATAATTTAGTTTTTAATTCCTTTTATTTAAATAGAGAAGAAAAAAGAAAACCAAAATTTAGACAAAAAATAAAAATATAGCGCACTTTAAGATAAAAACAAAACAATAACGCCACTTGTTGAAATATAAAATTATACAGCTATATTTAAAAACAGTACTTTAACTTTTATCTATGATCATCCAAATTTAAATTAAAAAGAAATAATAGAGACATGTGATTAGAACCCTTAATGTTCGATTATTTAAATTTTGTATTAATGATTACATAAGAAATTTTCAGCCTTAAATATGTAGTCCTAAAGAACATTTCTAATACATTTAGTATATAGTATTTTGTATAGGAGAAATAAATAGAGAAAAAAGAAATGTACTTTGTATAAATCAGGAATAAAACATTATAATTCATCATAGTTTTAGTTTATTAAATATGCATGAACCATATAGGCCTACTATAAATGTAAATTATTATAAAATATATTTGAAAGTAGCTCATTGGATGAAAACTTTAATTGCATAAAATATTTACGCTATTTAATCGTAAAAACCCTACTAAAAATATAATGATTTAAAACTTACTGTGTTTTTTGGTTTATAGTACAGATGCAAACCGAGGGATTAATTTAATATATTAAAATTGGCGAGTAGTATTCGATAATATTAAGACAAAATAAATAATTACAAAGGTTGAAGAGCACTGTGGCGACAAATTCACAATGTTTGAATTAAACCCCGAACCACAAATAGCAGGAACAAAAAACAATAACAAATAATTTAATAAAAACTTATGTACAATGTTCTACCCTAATGCACATTTCAATGACATAGTCATCATCGTCAGAGGGCTTTAACACTACAAACGTGTAGTATCGTGTAGTAGTTTATCGTGTAGTAGCCCTCTGACGATGATTACTATGACATTGAAATGTGCATTAGGGTAGTACATTAAACATAACTTTTCATTAAATTGTTTTGTTTTTATTTTTTGTTCCTTCTATTTGTGGTTCGAGGTTTCGTTCAATCATTGACAAAATAAATACTGTATATTTTAAAGTTACGTTTTTATTATTTTTAGAATAGTCGATCGTATACATGTACTAACTACAGTTTAAGTAAATGAATACAACATTTAAACATAAACTAAAAGCAATTGATGGTTCAGTGAAGTCACTTATTAGCTTACAAGTTAGTCTGAGTGATTTGATTACACCACACACCTTACAAAACTTTCGTAAACATTTTGTAACAGTTTGTACGTACCTTGGGTGCAAAATGTTAGTTAAAATTAAAAAGAAACAAGTTAACTTACAGAGGCAGATGGATAAGTAAATTTGTATAAGGAATGTATAAAGTAATGAACATAAATATGAGTTAACATTTATTTAAACAAAATTGAATTTACTTAGTACATCTTAGTGTAAAGTCTTAATATCTATTGGCTAATACGAGCAAACTCAATTTACCTAAATTCTGTACTCTAGCCAAATTTCCTTTACAAACGGAATTCATATGAAATTGAATTACACCGCCCATTGCATTCTAATTCTACGTTGGTCTATGCAAATGACACGGCTAACCCTATGTGCCAGATCGCCTGTCAAAGATAAAATATCGTTCAGGAAATTATTTTCATTTCCAACAAGTCCACTTCAGTGAAAGCTGTCCGTTCCAAGCTCGGGAAAATATCAGTATTTTCAGTAAATAGATTTACTTAATTCTATCTAAATACGCTGAATAAATTTAAAATGTATCTAAAATAAAAACAATAATCATGGATTTTTAGTAGTTATTTTTTAAATTATAATATTATAATTTTGTTTTATTAGGAATAAAAAGATTCCTTTTACAATGCTACTGTCAAATATATTTGAAATGAATAATATGTTAATAAATAGATATTATGTCTCATATAAATACTTAATAAACCAAAATTATGGTATATTATGAAGATTTATCATCATGATCTTTTCTCTAATTTGGTTTATTTTTCTTGTAAAATATACTTAATATTAGGCCTGCATGTATTTATAGAGATTCTTTACATTTAAAGTTCTTGAATAATCTAAAATGTTAAGGTTTAATTCCTTCAAGTACAAACTAAGTAAATGTAAAACAATTATTTTTACCCATATGTCACTAATTTAATTTGGATGATTACAGAGTTAAAATTACGTTGTTATAGTACTGGGAAGCCGTATACGCGTGCGAGATTCTGATTAGGTTCAGATTTTCAAGTATTAGGCCTATATTTTAATTAAACTAATTAGCATGGAACTAGTAAAATAATTGTAAATTAAATAATATTTTTCGTAATAAGCATAAATAAATTTATTTAAATAAGTTTAATAATTAAATTAAAAGCAAATTATATTTAGCATTAAAATTTTTGTTAACCCTAGCAGTGTTTGACTGTTCAATTGAGCAGTCATAGCGCTTGGCCTAGGTCGCGCACTACACAATTGATAACTATACTTTGTATTGAATATTTCACTCACTAAAAATCATCTAATCGCAATAAAACAAAATCTGTTGGAATGGAAATGACTTAACCTTTCAATTTTTATTTACAAATGTGTCAACACTGATTATTAAAAAAATCACTATGTTCGAAGAGGAAACATGTAACTAAGTCAATTCCGGTTATAATGGATATAATCAGAAAGTAAAAACTAAACTAAATATACAGAAGTAAAACAACTCTTCAAATACTCAAATTAAATAACAAATATTCAATTTACGGAAAAACGCATAAAAAAACTAATTTAAATAGTAGTTCTGTGAACAGTAGACCTCGCTCGTTGAAATAACAAATGTGGTTTTGAGCTTAGGTTAAAAATAGTGTGCCAGTAAGGAAGTAAGCACAAGGTTTAGCCAGTGAAACATTATTTACAATTCCCGCGATTCCGGGATTTCTAGTTCTCGTTTTTATTTCTTTTCTTGAGCTTTAACTGCTAAAGATGTTCTTTTAGAGGTATTGTGTTTTATTTAGGTTAATAATGCGTAAGATAGCTAAAAATATCGCGTTATAGAGGGACAATATACAATTAAATATTTACATACTTAAATAACTCAAAATTAACAATGTATAACATGCAATGTATGTAATTAACTTAAGTTCCATATCTTATTCCAATATTAGAAATAATGAAAACAAACGATGTTAAAACGTCGTGATAGTGATCTCAACCCATGTACCAACGCTTCCCACGGTGTCCTACGGTCATTTTTTGTATGTCCTTTATCGCCGCGATGTTTCATTTGTTTCATCTCATTTTGTAATTCAAGTAAAGCTAAGTCAAATACTTTTATGAAATTTACAATGATAATTGACAGGTATACAGCTGTTTAATTCTTTGATTTATTCTCTACACTTTCTTATAATAATATGTCATTTTTGGTCAAATGATATATTCCTAAATTACTATTCAAAACAGGCCTAGTTTTGTTAGCAGTCTTGTAGTAGGAACATAAAAACTAGTGTTTTCAAAATAAGAAATTTGAAATTGATAAATATTTTTATACAATTCTATTTAGAACTAAATTACGAAACTTTTTTACATTTATGAAAAAAATTACAACAATGTTTACTACTTTTTATGTAGGCCTAAAGTTAAACATTTTCCTTTCGTTACTGAACGTGATTGTTTCTTAAGCTTATAACTGTCTTAATTTTACTTCAATAATTTTTTTACTGGCTTATATGAATTCTTTAAACCTTTATCTACAAAAAAAGCTATGGAACACTTTTGAATTGGTTTAGAATAAACGTATAAACACCTGGTTGAAATACAAAAACTTGGACGATTTTTAACAAATTCGAAGTTTACGGCCATTTTGTGGGCCTGCCGTTAGAGATACGGAAAAAATCAAGAATACAGTTTTGTTTAAAATTTAATTTGCTTTTAGCAAAATTTTATTAGTTTTTAAATTCGACTTACGGTTAAGCCACAAACTGGCTTTGGAAAAAAGCTTACACTGACATAAACGGTCCGGCCGCCATTTTTATTTAATTTAAGGGGTTAAAAATGAAAAATGGAAAAAAAACCGTATATATACATGGCTCGGCCTAGGAATAAGGAACATTCATGCAAAAAATCATCAAAATCGGTCAAGGCGTTTGGCCGTAATCGTGAGACAGACACACAGACACCCAGACATACAGACACACAGACACACAGACGAAATGCCGAACGGTCGAGTTAAAACGGGAACCTCGCTTACGCTCGGTCAATAAAATGTTCATTAAGTTCAACCGACTCCTTGGGTAAAACATCCTTGTATACTAAATGTCGAGGAAATCCTTATAGACGTTTACAAAACAATATTTACAAGTATCAAATTTTCGGAAAACTCCCAGAAAACGAATTGTACGGAAATTTTCACTTCCTGACAAAAAAAAATCCCTTGTATACCAAATCTCAAGGAATTTTTTAGAGCTGGTTTCGAGAAAATATTTACAAATATATATTGTTTAGTCATTTAAGAATATAAGGTTAGATGAAACCATGAAACTTGCTTCGTACGCAAACGACCATGCTCGCCTAGCTCGCACATCAGCTAGGGAAATAATTTAACGTAGTTTAATCTTGGGTAGTACGTTTTACTTATACTATAAACTGGAATAAATTATTACTACAACGAAAACAAAAACTGTTTGTGCTATCGTTTAATTATTCCTAAAGGCAATTTGTGTATTTTGCAAAAGTAATTTTCGGTCCGAGATAGGTTAACCATCTTCTTTTAACGTTTTACAATCCGCCGGATTTCTTAAAGGATTCTTCAGTGACTTACATTAATTAATATGTTAGATTATGATAAATTAAATCAGCGTCCCCTCAGTAATTAGTGTATATTTATTCAATGTGCCAACGAACGTTATGTTGTGTACGATTAATTAATTAATTCAGTTGGACTGTAAGACTAACATCCAGGATACAAAGTTATTACAAAGCCGACAATGTTATAATTTCATTGTGTCAGCTTTGTTTATTTCATTATTTATTCGTTCCCCTAGCAACTAAATAAAACAAAATACGGTATGTGAGATATATGTCAGATATGTATTTCAGTCTATGCTACTAAGAAACGTCTAGATTATTCACCAGTGAAATGTTTCTTTTCGAAAAGGTTCAGTACTTACTGAAATAACCCCACTGAAAAATGAGCACAACAAAACAAATGCGTAAACAAAAATTACCTCATTTTAATATTAATCTAGAATATCATCCTGTTTAAAATAAAAGTTATAGGCCGATGTTGAAAATTAAAACTCGTCAACAGAATGCTTAAGATATCGAACATTAACAACCACCAAAACAGTTGTCTTTTCACATATTTTTATTAAACTTGGTATTTATAAGTTTGTATCTAAAGTTATAACTTTTTATTACCACACATGTTGCAGTAATAAATTAATTAGGGTACCAATAATATAATTTATAGCCAAGCCTACCAATGGGCAAACAATCTGTTTACCTATGTATCTCTCAACGCAGTATAGGTTATTGTACATCCGCACCAAGCTATGTTGGTTCTGACACTTCGATAGAAAAACATCTCTTACGTATTCCGCGTATAACAGACTTATAAATATAGAGAGCTTCGATGAAATAAACATATTTCACGTGAATCCTCGTCGATCCTTTTGTGTATATTTATTCAGACCTTCCCACTCTAATATTACTTGAATGTTTACGTTGTTCAAGGTGAATTTCAAGAAACTTTATATTATTCATAAGTAATATTGTCTAAATAGAAATAAAAATAATTCTATGCTATCTGTGTCTTTATTTACTTTGTGGATGTATTTATAAAAATATCATCATATTAATTTATTATACTTCTTTAATGTATTTATTTATTGATAATTTTAAAAATAACATAAGTTGTCACAAAGGTTTAGAAAATTACAATAATATTTATGTTTATAATCAAGTAACAAACACAACAATGCACTTTGATAAAACATATTCGCTTTATTAAATCAAAATTAAAGTAGGCCTATATACTTTTTCCATGCTTGTACAATGTAAGGTTGAAAACTAAGACTAGGCCTACTGTCCAATAATAAATTTAGTTAATATAATAAAATAAATGTAGGCCTATTAAATGTGAAAAATTAAATGTGATAATCTAAAACCTGTTATCATTAATTTCAGTGTAATTATATTGACACCAACAGCCTGAAAACACCCACAGAAGCGATGCCAAAATACATTTTATATAATGATATATAAACCCAAACCATATATGTACTTAAAAGATGATAAATTTAGTCGAAAACTACCAGGGTACCAAATGTAAGACTTGCTTGAAATGTAGGAATTTGTATATAACTTGTTAACATTTACAACATCAATCATTATTTGATTAAATATATATGATTCCAATACACTTTTGTATACTGTTCAGCGCTTCCCTAACTTTTAATCAAACACAGATTTGTTTTATTTTTTCCTTGTACGTTACAACAATAACTCTAATTTGCTTTTAAATTAAAACAATATCTGTTTGTATTTATAATCTAAAAACAAACCCATCAACTGTTCTAAAAGCTAGACAATCCCGATGAATAACTTATACATCTTCTAGCTTCTACCAAACTAGAAGTAATATATTTATATTTAAATAAATTAAAATTTCTTTATTATTATTTTTATTTTTATTTTTTTCCCGCTTACACACTTCCTCAGCAAGGGATATTTAATTAAATTACAAGTGAAAAAACACAGACCAAGACCGGGAGTTGAACCCGGGACCTTCAGGTTTCCGTCCTGACGCTCTAACCATCTGAGCTACCCTGATATCTACCGATATTGGTCGATGTTATCTCACTTGTACGGTTGCAAAATAAGAATTAAGATTGTCTTCAATGTCGTATACATGAGGTAGTCAGTCTGTTGGTTCAATAATTGCAGTAAAAACCGTACAAGTGAGATAACATCGACCAATATCGGTAGATATCAGGGTAGCTCAGATGGTTAGAGCGTCAGGACGGAAACCTGAAGGTCCCGGTATCAACTCCCGGTCTTGGTCTGTGTTTTTTCACTTGTAATTTAATTAATAAAATTTCTTAATAAATCGAAAATATTATTAAACTAAACTAATTGGAAATTTGACAATACTAGATTATTACACTGGACTATTATTACCAGCTGTCATACCAGTATTTTCCCGAACCAAAACTTTCAACAATGTTGCATAATGTGAAATAAGTAAACTATGAGTATACTTCTCAATCTTTTATTTTGTACTCAGACACTTGGTATGATTATAAACCTTTTTTAAATTTGAGTTTTGTGAAATATTATAATGAGGGATGAGGAACAATTCTTAATTTATTTGTAAAGTAGGCTATATAAATAAACATGCACATAGAAAGTCCCCACAAATACTCTACGCTCATAAATTATGAGGACAAGCAATAAACAATGAGACTTACCTAAATAACTTCTATTTATAATAATTTTAAACAACAAATTAAATTTTTCAAAAACATTAACAAATACCAAAATAAGTCTCTGAATTTAGTGCAAGCAGCGAAAAACGTAAGTACTAAATGATTTTCAAAATGATACATATAAACATGTTGCATACAACTATTACGTACACACGAACATACAGTAAGGTGATAACAAATCTTTAAAACATGATAAAACATGAGCAATGAGCTTGGCTGTACGCCGCTGTAAGATGATAATATAAAAAACATATACATACGATAAAGCAGGTTTGTTTTGCAATTATTTTTAATACCAACATTTAATTTGCAAATTAATAAAATGCGTTTATAAAGATTTATCCATTTTACTTTATACCCACATTTTCTTTACTCGTTATAACTTCATCAGTTTAATCAATTACCTACAGATTCGAGACATATTTCATGCTTGTTTTTTTTATGCATACCATTTTACAACACAAATTCTAGCAAATAAAAACAGAGTTTTTCAATTTCAGGCAGTATTTCAATTAAACGTGGATACTGTAAGAAACTCGAAATTATTAGATATATTCTTCAGTGGACGTTTTGTACATTTTTTTAACTGCCAACTACTTTTGTTATAGATATTTGTTTAATAAGTATGAACCATAACAGGGGCGTAGTTTTTGAAACAATAGAATAAATGACTAAACACGATAATATTACCCAGGCGGCAATAAGCCATTAGTAACATTTTCGAAAAATCGGAGTAGCTATTTAATATTTTCACATCGAGCATGTTGGAAGAGAAAGGTAATACGTTTGGAAATAATATACATTAACAAGTAAAACACAAATTTATTTTGCAATATAAAATTATGTTCTCCCTTTTACGATCATTTAAAGTAAAACAATTTCAAACAAAATGATTTAACCAATAACTATTTAACATCTAACTTTATTGTTAATAAGAGAAGAAAATAATTCGTTTACGTCTTCTATACAGGTGCAACAATACGAGTTCCAATCAGGAACAACCTATTCCAAACGATATTAGAAGCTCTATTAGTGAGAGAGACAATAACACCTACACAAAACCTCCTTTCTAGAAACGCCATTTACTATACTATTTAAATTAATAAAACTTGAAAACAAATTGTGCACATTGCATCAGCACCACTTATAATAGAGTTTCACAATTCAAAATTCACAAGTATTTGCAGATTTACTATGATTTCATTATATTACTATGAGTATGTTCATAATTGTTACTATGATTATTTGTGTTTCCCTAATAACAATTTATTACCTAAATTACAGGGCTTAGCATAGGTATTGACAAAAGCAATAGATCGCATTAAGCTCTATCAATATAGGTGTTAAAAATCCAGGACACCTACAAAGTTTTTAAACAAATAAGGTTAAAGGTTTCAAATTCAAGAGGTCAATATGTTGGTGTTAAAATGCTTCATTTTGGGATGATTGGTTAACATTTGATCACATGGAAGAGACATCCACAAGGAGTCATTAAATATCTTAAAAGGAAATCTATGGTGAATGTTACCTCATTTAAAGGTGTATTTATCTCGTGAAGAATTTTATTCGTTTAAACAATTTTCAGTGGGTCCGAGACATTTCCAACACCTTATATACCGTATTAATTTATTGAACACAATTTGTAGTGAATTTGTAGTCACAATTTTTATAAAATAATTAAGATGTTTGAATGTTTTAAAATAGCAAATATTTTTGATTTCTTTTCTGCTCACACCTCAATCATAGTAATTTATATTTTAGTTTCATTAACAGTATAAATTACGTGTATAAATTAATTGATTTTCTAGGCTTTCACATCTCGATAACCCGTTAAGTAAAATTAGTATCGGTGCGATAGATAAGCATGCTTGCCTCAGATCTAAACACATGTATAAAGGACTATGTTCTCATGATAGATTTACTTTCCAAGTAAAACTAATTATTCACATCTCTTTAAGAAGTTTAAATCCTTGGAAAGTTGCGGATAGATCCGAGAAACAATATGTTTAAAAGGAATACTCTGTCAATCAGAAGCGTATGACATGCAGACCAGTAGAGAAGCGAAGTTGATTAAATTGTTTCGAGGATGCTTAGAGTTAAGTACGTTTTCCTTTTAAACTCAATAGCTAGGAATTGATGGCTTGGAAAAGTCCAACTCAAGACTCTTTAGTAATGATACATTGTATCTCCACTGGAGCAGTTAAGTTGCGGGTGTTTAAACTGACGCTGAGTGCTCGTTTAATCAGAGTTCTTCTTGTACTATTTCAGATTTCATAGTTTATTGTTGCATTATACAAAATTTTAAAATGAAGAAATATATTCCTGTTGATATAATTTTTTTCACGTAAAACTAAGATCTAAAAATAAGATAGATAAATATGGAGAAAGTAGAATTATTTTCTGTTGGACAAATAATATAAATATCTGTTTTTATGATGTAATGCTAAATTGATAACAAAGCAAACTAACAAACTTTAAATAACCGTATAATTACTAAAGTTTACCACTACGCTATGAGATCCATGACACCAAAGTCACGGCTGTCTGTTGGTAATCACATGTTAACAAAACACTGCTTACCATGTGATTAGTATTCCCTATGGGTAATTCTAGTTTTCGCAACCAGGATCGCCACCGTAGCTTTTAATGTTTGCCTCACAGTAAGAGTGCACACTGTGAAACCTGTCTGGGTTAAATCCGGAACCGGCGGAACCTCTTCCTTATGAGTTGAGAACTCTAGCCACTAGACCGCTGAGATTTCGCTAAGCACAGATAAAACATATAGAAGATGTCCTTCAGCGCTTGAATTAGTAACAAATATCCAATATTATTGCCAAGTCGAACGAATGGGAGGTGAAAATACAGCTTTTCTACTGTTCTACCTCCCCCTCATTGGCTTTCTCAGTTGGAAGACACGATCGTAATGCATATATAATTGTTTTGAATATTTTTATATGTTAGAGTTTATTCCATATGTATGCCTGTAGCCTTACCGATCGTTAATAATTGCAATAGTTATATTTACCTTCTTTTAATAGGATTGTTCGACAGCATCGCAAACAAAAGAAGGTAATTTTAACAGAACTTTTGTTAGAGTTGTGGGCTTTTTAAATTGAATATTGGGCTTCTAAGTGGGTTGTATGATATTTGCTCTGTGTCAAAAGCACAGATAAAATATATTCTACATAGATATCTTACTGTATTAAGAAAAGGGTATTCTTAAGGAACAAACCATGATGAACTGATAACAAAAAGAAGAATAGCTTCTCCCAGTAATCTACTTCCCCTTGTCAGCTATGTAACTGTTCTAAATTGTAAAAAAGGTTGAAAAATAACAAGGGCGTATTGCAATATTGAAGAATTTTTAAATGATGACTGTATGTATATATCTTTAATGTATTGTTGGTTACTTAGTTTTAAGAATTTTTTGACAATGTTAAAATTTTTATAGCTGTGCTATTTTTGTGAAACATGGTGTACCAAATAACAAAATAATAAAATATAGCTTCTTTCATGAGAAAAACCATCAAGTAATACATTTATTGTTATGTATTGTGAACATGCACTAAGTATTCGAAAGTTTAAGTAACTTAACATAATTTGGATGTTATTGAAAGTAGGTGGTTCATTTTAAACTTTAATCAACAAAATTAATCTAAGCTGAATTGCAGTGTTATTGCATTTATGTGGTATTAATTAATCGAAACATCATCAATCACGTGACTTGAAATAAAACTCGTACGCTATGTTCGATTATCTTGGAAGATTGATCACAAGACACAGATACGCCCTCAGGTATATTACATGAACTCACAGTTTGCTGTATATTAGTAAATCTAAACTGCTAAGTAAACTTGAGTTGAAATTCAAAATATATAGGTTATCTATAGCTATAATAACAATAGTTCACTTAAGTAATAATTTTAAGAACAAACAAAGTTAATATAATATACAGGTTGTTTAAAAACTCTATGCACAAACTTCGGGATATTGTTCCTCTGGTCAAAAGAAACGAAAAATGTCATATAACCATGGGTACATTTTTTTCGTTTTCCATGTGTCTGTGAGTATGTAATTTTTACACACAAAAAAATGCATACTAAGAAAACTGGTTAATTAATTTAAAACCAAATTTTGGTTGAAAGTTATCCTGTCTAGGTCCTAGTTTGACATCGATTTTTAAGCTATTGTCTCTTTCCATTTCAAAATGGCTGCTAAACATTTTTTAACTTAATATTACCCAAAAAATATCCATTTTACAAAATACGTATAAACATATTTTAATAAATCCAAAACTGCGTATGGAACTTTAAAAATAAAAAAATTTACCGAATTATGGGTATTTTCGTCCACACGTACATCGCCATTATTATATGTGTACTCTCTGTTTCAGGGTAATATGACAGTAATGGAATATAATGACTAATGTCATTAAGACATACATTGCCATTTCACGTTTCCTTTTATTGCAAGGAATGTTTATAAAACCGTGAATGTGTTGTTTTAATTATTTGACTACGAATATTGTTACAAAAATGTGTAACAAAAACCTTTTACTTCACTTAAATAACTGTTAATAATTGTTTTGTAGGCTACCACACAGTGAGTGGCCACGTAAGGGTGGACGAAAATAACCGTAATTCGGTTAATTTGTACCTCATTTTTATAAAGAATAAGCTAGTTATAATAACGCGAGGTATTTGTTAACGTCTTACTAATTTAACGTAGTCTTGAGCCAAGATCCTTTTAGTTTGGTATAAATACGTGGCATAAAACACTGTTAGGTTAGTTATAGTTCGATTATTGTAGTTCGTGTATCATTGAAGATGGCGACTTTGTCGTTAAACGGGTTTGAGTTAATAAACGTATTAGTTGAGAGATTTTTTGCTCAAGTTTTATTCTATCAAAAAGATTAAGAAAAAAACACACTTTTGTGTTATAACTCTTAAACTTGCAACATACAGAATCGGCCCAGTGGTAATTTGAAAGAACTCAGCGAGCTGACTCCAATGAGTATCTCAAATTGAATATAGGTGTTACCAGTCTAAAGTAGAAACGTGTCCAAAAGAGGGAAAATTGGCGCCTTCGGTCACTAATGATGTCACAACTTTCGAACAAATTGAATTTTTGAATATGGATTTATCATAAACCTTCCCGAAGAAGTGCTGTGAATAATGCTTCAAACACCAGCTTTATACCTTCAGCCGTTCTCAGTTTATTTCATGATATGTATCGATTTAAGAAAACCCTGAACACGTTGTGGGTTGTGTAACATTTTGGAACCTACCCACATAAATATAGATTAGTATTTCATCTAATTCGAATCACTAATAATGTGCTTGTTTTAAAATAACTTAGTAAAAATAGGGTTTATAGGCGTTTAATTTTTTTCTAAACTTTAATTACTTCAATTGCATGTAATTAATTAATCTGCTAACTTTAATAGACACACTGCTCAAACCTCATACAATTTTACTGTTACTAACCCTCATTTCCAGGAGTGGAAAATTGAATTACTGTGCTCGGTGCATACCAATTCTACGTTAGACTATGCAAATGGCGCAGCATTGTAGGGTCACCCGTGCGATGCGTCTCATCTCCTGCCGAAGATATAATATCGCTCAGGAAATTAGTTTAATTTCCAGCGGGTCCACTCCAATGAGAGCTGTCCATTCCGATCTCGCAAAAATATTTTTAATGTACAAATTTATATTCATAGTTGTCGGACTAATACCTAGATCACAAATAAACCTTGTCTGTACAACTGTTAAAGGAAAACGACTTGGCACTTTCTTTTAAAACCTCTACAAATAATAAAGAACTGCCCACACTTGAATTAAAAGAATTGGCATTGAAGAAGAAGATAACCAACAATTTCTTATGGTTTTTACAATTGGAATCTCCAACACGGGTTACAGCCTAATTGCTACTTCTTAATTTTGTTTTCGGTAAAAAATGTATTTTAGACTAATAATATTGTTCAAATAAACTGAAAATATAAATAAATAAAAACCAAAATAAAGCAATACATCTGAAACTTCGGGGTTACATATGTACTAAAATACTAAAGTACTCATTTTGTACTTATATAGTCAACTCGTAACTAAACTATGCATTGTACAAAAATAAATCTTTTAAGAAGAAAAATTAGACAAAATGTTTACCCCATAAAAAGAGTTGTGGGAGTTATATCTGTAAACAAATGCAATGCTCACAATTAATATCAGATTATTTATTGGATTATTAACAACTTGATGTTATTTCTAAACTTCACAGATCTACAGCATAAAACATATTAGTATTTCTAGCCTGGTGCTTCGTAGACTAACCATTGCCTATAATGTACTGTCACACAATAATATTAATTTAACTATAAACTATGATATTAAATATAGTTTATATGCAACAATTTAACTTAGTACTAAACATGTATCAACAAAATGTATTCTCTAAATTTAAACAAATTTCACACAATTTCTTAACCGTTATGAACTACAGATTTAATAGGATTAGGCCTATATTATAACTTTAAAATATTTTGTTCAATATAACGAAAATAATGTATCGGGTTCAAATTCTCAAGGGTTTTATATCACAAATTATATCTATCTTTTATAAATCCTCGTTGTTTGAAGAAATTCCACTTTTAATGAAGCCTATCCCACGTGCTGATTGTTTCATAATTAATTAGCAAATTTATTTTAAATTAAAAAACACATGTTAAGCAGAATATTAGGATCTTTTAAATTAGCAAATTATAGTTCTATGTCAAATTACTGCGGCCATTAAAAAATCATTGGGCAGATTAAATCTTTAAAATAAAATCTAAAAAACATGTTTTTGATAAACAGGTGGAAAAAAAATTGCCGAATTCCTACAAAAATATTTATAATTATACTAATTCAATCATTATTAATTAAAAAAATAATTAACCTTAAAATCTTAATTAAAAAAAATATTCATTTAAAAAACTGTATTTAAGAACAATAACACTAAGTCTCATACACATCTGTTTAATAATAAACACGTCATCCTCAGTGATATAAGAGCTATAACAGACAAATTATCGTATTCGACATATAAATGTTAAGTAAATGTTGAGATTTACACTTTGAAGGGTTAATTAATTTAACTTTCGGGTAAGAAGACAATCTTGTGTTGGTGGTTATAGTACACAAATACTTGCAGTTCTACTGCTTATTGTGTGTTTGACAAAAACTATTTAATAGTATTTTGTAAAAAAAATATGTAATTTATTTTACTGTTTTGATATGGAGGAATGATATAGGAACTAAAACAAATTTTGGAGTTAATATTTATAAGCAATTAATTATTTAAAATATAAGAAATAATTTTAATATTTAAAATACTTTGAAAAATAAATGAAACCACTAATAATGGTTTGTTAAAACACGCTTCTAAGAAAAGTAGAATACGACCTTTTCTAGAATGTTGATAACTTTTTAATACTATTTCGTAACAAAGTTCCAAATAATATTTCAGATTTGGGAGGGTTCACGTGCAAGCATTTAGTTTGTCAACTGTGTGTATATTTAAAAATATACTTCACAAGGAAGAGAAGTTTGCATCCGTGTGTCAAGGTCTACATAAAAACTGTAAAAACATGTGATGTCTTACTTCATAGAGGAAGTAAAGCAGTACATTGCATTAAGAGTTTCTAAAATGGAATAATAAATTAGAACATATGTATGTATATGTATTCGTAAAATCATGTACAAATGTGAAGATATAGAAATATTGTTTTATGATGCTATTTTATTTATTTCTGTATTCTTAACAGCAGACTAGGTAAACTATAATTTCCCGAGTTTGTAACGGATGTTTTTGCAGACGTGGACTTGCTGGAAATGAAAGTAATTTCCTGAGCGATATTTTATCTTTGACAGGCGTCCATACAACGTACACTTTTTGGATTGGTTACTGAAATGGTTAGCTGTGATATTTGCATAGTTCGATATAGAATTTCAATAAACTGGGTAAAGTAACGTAATGTTTATCATCTATAAAGCAAAATGTTAATCAATACTTATAAACTGTAACTATCTGTAAATAAATTTCAATGGGGAAAATTTCTTATTTTTTTCAAGGCGCTTAAAATTGTGATTTAGAATTGTTTAAATTTTCACCATTTTCCAATACGGTGTCCAACTTGAAAAGTTTGTTTAATAGCCTTCATTTTTCATAGCATATTACATTTTAAGACGTTTTTAATTTGTTATTTTAAAAAAATATATATTTTTTTTATTACACACAACAGCTGTTTATAAATGATCACAATAAAAAAAACCTGTTTTTTTGCGACAATGCAGAAGTTACATAGTTATATTTTACAAAAATTTCCTTTAGAAGCTTTTACAATAATTGAATTACTTAAACGGAAAACTTTAAGGCTTATTCTTACGTATTTAATAACTGTGTGCACTAATTACTTCTGTTCTTACATTCCAAAAGTATAAAATATTGTCAACATTATTTTTAAACTGTTACTTGTTAAATTATTATTACAGACCCTCAGTGATTCACACGCCGAAATTTTTATTTCCCCATATACACATATATCAACCGTTTTGTCAAATTAATAAACTAACCAGAACTTCGGTTCATATATTATGTAAGAAACTATTAAGTTTATGGTATTACAGTTTACTAGGAGAGAATCCTGCCAAGACCATTCCTTCTTCAACACATATGTTTAAGTACAAAATAATAAAGAAAATGGTAATATATTGTAGCTAAGATGGTAAATAACTTTTAAGGAATTAAAATAATGGTTAAAAATCTGACATGACTCAGGTCTACTATTAAACAAAAACTTAATATGAAAATTACAGATATTTCCTGTGGTATACAAATTAAGATTGCAATAGAAATGCCACTGAGAATTGGTCTCCATGATTAAATAAACTATTGATTAGTGTACTAATAAGGATAATCGCACACTAGCGACTATTTCGTCAATTGCCTTTTTTTTTTTGAAGGTGAGTGTTCTTAACTTCGTCTTAAATTTTCCTTCAGCTAAGCTAAATATTTTAAATATGGGCAACATATATGTATTTACTATTTACATCCCCAAATTTTCTTTGAAATAATTTGTTACTTGTAGTCTTTTCTCCTTACCTTTAAAGCTATTTCCAATATGTAAATACAAATGTGTAATTTGAGTTGGTAAAATGTGGCATAGCGTAGGAAAAATTAGGTTTTCTTTAAAGAAAAACTGAATTAGAAAATATCGTCATATAAAAGTGTAATAATAGATTTTGTTGATAATGGTAAAGCATTTAAAACGAAATAATTATAAAGTTATGACATTTTCCATCCTATAAATGAATTAAAAGCTTAGTTAGAATTTGGATTGCTTGGTTGAAGAAAAACTAAAAGAAGTTCACTTAACGTATCGTTCATTCCCTTTTATAAATAGGATACTATGGGTTCATCAGTCACCTGAGGGACTAGCCGTCTAGAGGAACTCCCCTTGTGATCCATCTTCCAGAGCAATGAAATGTGTAAACACAGAGTGCGAGTTTTAGATTAAGTCACGTGATTGATGACGTCACGATTAATTAATACAAGAAAGCTAACGTTGACAACACTGCTCCATTCATTACCCCGATCAGATTAATTGTTGGTTGAGGTGTATTCTCAATTACCTTCCACGCTAAATAAAAACCTAATGCTACGCAACACGCAAATGGATTGAGTAATTAATGATTTATTCTCTGAATATAGTCTCTGAATGGTATTCCTAGTTTTTATAATAGAGGAATTATACCACGCATTTATTCACACATATTATTTTGTGTACTGTTGAGTAAAATTACCTACAAACTGTTGTTAATGCTTATATCCTCTAAAGTATGAGGAGAATGTGATGCGTTTAGATGACATCTAGGCCTTTAAGTAATAAATTCCATCCATCCATTAAAACTATTTGACCACTTAAAATATGTAACTAATATGGTTAAATTTGAGTTATATATTTTAATATACGAATGATATAACCTAATATTATATATAACTTATATTATGTTATATATAAACTTATATAACCTCATCAGCTATTGACTCTTCTAAACAGGCATTTAGGCTATGTCTCAATGGAATATCTATAACCAGGTGATTTCATACTTTAGAATAATTTGGATAATGTTTAGATTATGTTATGTTTAGGAGTAGTCGAAGTCAAACTACTTTATTTTAATCTTTACTCCTGTCAATGTGATTAAATATATAATCATTTCTATTTCAAATTTGACTTGTTTGTAGATCATGTAATTGTGTACAGTTTTAAATCAAATTAATATCACCTGACTATACATTTCTCTTTTTTTACAAACGATTTCTTACAAAAGAAATACTCACCATTCGATAACAAAATATAAAACATGCTATTTCTTTTAAATTAGTGACTACATTTTTATTTTGTATAGTTCTAGTATTTCACTAATTACTACTACATAAATTCAATGCACAAAATCGAAAACTAGTTCTACATTTTATGACTGTAGAAAATAAAACAGATCTTAACTTTACTGACCACGATTGATAAAACGTGTTGTTTTTACAATAATTGCAGAAAGAATTTAGATTTTAGCGTTTTTAGTTGTTAAACAGACACCCCACTTATAGACTAATAAGTTTTTTTGCTTTATAATTTGATTTATTTATCTTTTTTTTGTAAATTCTTCAAAATAATAATTAATTTAATTTAAAAAATGTTTTGAATTGTTTTTGCCTAGTAATATAAAAACAAAAAGTATGCTGAATGAAGGAAATCTAATAAGACTATACTTAATCTAATGTTTAGTTGAACGTTATATTTAACGTTTGTATAACAGGATAAAAATTCATTTATTAATACTTTTTGTAATAGAACTTGTACAAAGCCTCATGTAGTTTATACATCCATGGTTAAACATTATATATTCTCAAAGTATTTCTTTTGATTTTGATAATTTTGTATTGCTTTAGTGTGAAGATTTTCTTATAGTTACATTTTAAACCTTTTCCAAGGTAATTTATTAATTGAATTCTGAACCAATTACATTATCCTGGCGAAGGAAATTAAATTATCTTGCCCATCGCATTCTAATTTAACGCCGGAGAGTGCAAATTACAATCCAAATAGTATTATCCTGATCACCTGTTACTGCAGATAAAATAAAGTATAACTAGCATCTTTACCAAGCAATGTAAAATCTAATACACACAACAATTATCATTATTTGTGTATTTATAATAATTATACTACTGGACTTGGCAATACTTCGCTATTGCTTGATTTAATTTTAAGGGTGGTTCATTTCATCCCTTTGACTTAAGTATTTGAATTGCAAATTTGTTTTGTTGTAGGCCTATGTATACATTAAAAATAATATTAAATCATTTTAGATTTATAGTTTGTAGGAATTTAGTGCAATTTATTTTTATCGTATAGGGGTGCTACCCCATTTAAATCCTTTTGTTTTTAGTGACTCTATTCTATTTAGAATCCTGGTAAATAATATGTGTTATTTGTGAAATTTTAGTAAAATTGGTGGCGTAGTTTTTGTGATTATAGATAAAGTAAGTGGATTATTATTTAACTTTAAGCTTAATTATTCCATTTCATCTCTTTGACTTAAGTAATCAATCTGCAAATGGTTTCGTATATTCCTTAAAAAAAATATTACATATTACATAATTTTAGCTTTACAGCTCGTAGGAAATTAGTTTATTTTATATTTATTGTATAGAGTAGAGGTAGCAACCCTTAGACTGAATTAATTGTAGCGTATAACTCTCCTAGCAATGATAAGGATAAAGTGTGAATTTGTTTAGCGAAATCGGTCAACTATTTTTTGAGTCTATAGGGGACAAAGAAAGATTGAAATAAAAAATTATTTATTTATTTATATATATATATAAAAAAAACAAATTTCGTAGAACAAAATCGCAGCGCCACCTACCGGGCAAACTTGTGAATCTCTCCATCCAGGGACCCACTCAAACACACACACAAAATTTAATCCATCTAAAACACTCAGAAAAATAAAAATTGTATAACATATAGAGGTCGTTCAGCAAACTGAACCTCTTAATAATGAAATTACAACCAGTTGTAAAGAATTTTCTGAAAAACATATACAATTTGAACTATCAAGTAAAATTACATAAAACTGTTCACTCACTGTCTATTTATATGTATATGAATCCAAATTATTTGACCTCAATTTGACAAGAAAAATACTGAAATGTAGGTATACAAGTATTGTGTTTAATCAGGTTTATTCTTATAAATAGCTTACAAATTATACTTGCCTATTTTATATATTTTCCATTTAAAATGCATAGCCCAGCTGTTTGATGAGATTCATTGTTGATACAATAAGCAGCTGTTTACTATAATTAGTTACTTTAACTTAAATATTATTTCTACTTTTGTTTCGTTTAACAATAGTTTTTATGACACATTCCAACGACATCAAATTTACTAAATTGGTTTCAAAACTCTCTAGAAGTAGGCGTTACTAAGATTTTACTGTTGATACAACAATCAGCTCTACTTCAAAATAGAATTTAGATTATCGTCCATTTTAAACTTTGCAACAACTTGTATTTCTAGGTTTTGTGTTAAGGTCTAAATTATTATATTTCTTTTTAATGATTATTGTAACTATTATAGGTGATTTTATATCCTAAATTTATTAATTTGGTTTAGTCATTTTAAATTATAATTCATACTCATTTTTAGCTTAGAAGTTATGACTGATTCTACATATTTAATAAAAATGTATTTTTATTATTTTGTTCATTGGATATCAAATTAATGTCTAGGTGAAGGACAAGGGTTAACGTGTGAATCACGCAGGGGTATTACCAAGTTATTGATTGATTGACAAAATAAAATCAGTAATGATTGCGTATTTTAAAAACGACTGTCCAAATAATATTTAAACAGTTTTTTTTATAAAAACAATGTTTCAACACAATGTTTATAATACAAGTATTTCAAATTTAATGGTAATATGATCCACAAAAACGATTAAACAGTAAATTAAACATGTTTTGAGCAGCATTTTAAATGGAATTTAATTTACATATACATAGCAGAAACAATGAACGTGATCTGTTAAATATTTGTTTAGTGCCTAATCGAATGGATGATTCTATCAGGAATGCTTGTTTGAAAATGTAATAGAATCCATTGTTTGTTCTCGGTCCTGTTTGACAGTTGATTTGTTTCAAACGTAGTCTACATCAAGCATACAAATCAATGTAATTTTACAAATAGAATAATTTCAAATTATTATACTTGTCGATTTTGTTTCAAATAATGTTTAAATATAATTTAAATCTTTATTGTATAGGCCTATAATAATTGAGAAAAACTATTTAAAATATAATAAAACGTAACCTATTTAAATATGAATGATTACTATAAAAGTACTTAATTAGTTGGCTTGGCGGTAATAAAATATGTATAAATATTCTTTATTCAATGGCTTATTCAAAATGATATAAGTAGTTTACTTTCTACTTCATTGGCGTATACAAAGTGACGTTATACATTTTTTAACTTAATGCAACACATTTTTAAAAGTACTGTATTTAATTATTTATATCTATCATATGATAATATTATGCATTAATGCAACATAAGCTTAATAAATCTTTATTGTTATATAAATGGGTAACCAGTATATTAGGAAAAATCTAACTATTTTATAAACTTATTCTTGATACATATTCGGTTATTTCTAATACTACTTTCAATCAAAAGTTGCGTAAGAAAGTAAGTCGACAACGTGTTTTGAACAGGTGCAACAATGCGAGCTCCAATCATGTTTCTTGTAACTTTAACCGATATTGGAAACTCCATCACAGAAACACAATATCCCTTTTACACTAAAATCCCCACCCCGCCTACTAGCCAAGTTTTAATAGGTTAAATGTATTAATACACTTGGTTAAGTAACTAACATAATTATTTAATTTAACAGGTGATAGTAAAAATTGCTGTAGTTAAAAACATAGTACAAAATTAAAAACACGATTTGGTAGATTACAATGAACAGAATAAAAATATTTTCAAATCTGTTTTATTCATGTCCTTTAATAAAAGTCATTTCATTATTATAATTCAGTTAGAATAAACGTGAGACTAAAATATCATATCCGATAGCAAATAGTCTAAGCAAGAATAATTTACTACATACAACATTATTACAGAACCATTACCTACGTATTATATGTACTCCATTAAACAACCATAAAACATTCATAGAAGCATTTATAAGCTCATATAATCCCCCTCTTTACTTTACTACACTTTATCTTTGATACATTAAATATTGGCAGAACTTTGTAGTAGGAATAGAGTGCATTGTGTGATCGAACAATGAGAAAAACCCTAAGGCACTGATCAGAGTAGTGAGGTAGTCTCTTGTATAGCATTCAGTTTAATATTTATTCTTTGTATGCAGATTGGTATTAACTAAATTTATTTATAACGTTTACAGAAATTTAAAAACGTAACTAACGAATTAACCAATTGTTGCCTTTAAGTAAGCTGTTCTCGACAATATGCTTACACTTTCTCTAATTTATAATTTACGTTTTTATTTGTGATTGATTTTGTATAGTATACCACATGCGGAACTAAATGTGTTAATTATTTAATTACTATATTAATTATTAATTATATAATAATTATATTAATTATTATTTTAAAATTAAATAAATGTAACTTAAAGTTAAACATGTTGTTTCCTTTAAGCACACAGTCCATGAAAATATAACATTCTTTAAATTAGAATTTATATTTCGGTTTGAAGTTTAATTACTTTGTATATTATTTTCATTTATTTGAATTTTTTAGTTTATTTTCATTTTTATTTGACTTTAATTGTTTAACTCATTTGGAACTAATTGCATTTATTATGTTTAAAACAATTATTAAACATTATTAAGAATTAAAAGATTTAGGGCTTTAAGTACACCAAAAAGATTATAGATATACTTTAATTATTTATATTTTCGTTTGAATTACTACAATTAAGTACATATTTGTATTTGGGCTTATGATTGCACTCGTATTCAAGTTCCTATTACAGTTCACATTCACATTCAAGTTCATATTACAGTTCAAGTTCATATTACAGTTCACATTCACATTCAAGTTCATATTACAGTTCATGTTCATTTCAAGTTCATATTACAGTTCACATTCACATTCAAGTCCATATTACAGTTCATGTTCGTTTCAAGTTTATATTACAGTTAACTTTAACTTTTGCATTTCTATTCATGTTTAAAGTTACATTCACATTTACGTTGGTATTCTCATTCCCAACAACTAAATTAAATAATATACCAACAATTACGATATTTAAATTACATAGATTTATTTTAACATTAACAATATTTCCTAATTTTTAAAGATGCAAGTTGCATTTGCAGTAACATCTACATCTATTATTATACCTCTCCTATTTTTATATCAAAAATGGAATCAATCGATGTTTAAGTTCACAAAATTTGCGTTTATAGAACAGATTAAATTTTTAAAATGTTAATACTTTTACAGATTACGAAATTTTTCCACTAGTATAGTATAACTTATATTGCGTCCTAGTTAAAAATGTTGATGTCTGCCATTTGGGGATATTATGATTAATTAACTAGTAAATCAGTCTCTTGAACTCGGTGCAATGATTACAACTGAATTTCTGAGAATAATGAAACGACACAAAATTATCACACTCAAAGTGTGTATACAATTATCTACCGTTCTCATCAAAATATTTCTCACCATAAATTGTAATTTTATTACTTTAGTTAGGCTTTTGAGAACGTTACATCATAATAAAACTTGATAGGATAGAATCCTAAACTCCCACAGAAGTAACTAACTTCCGCTAACTGTCAATTCAGATCTTGCAATTTGGACAGTATAAACTAAGTCAAGATATAGTTTTTCTTTCTATTATACGACATGTAAAGTACGCCGTAACATACAATATAACATTCGTTTATGTACGATTTATAAACGTGATTTTATAATGTGATAGTAACTAAATGTAATCAAAGAATAAGAATAAAATTCGTATAAATCAAAGAAAGCCAGTGAGGCTCTGGGCATTCTTAAATGTCGTTGACAAATATTCGTTGCCACCGCCAACCCTTCTACTCCCCGCCATTATCTAGTGATCAATCAGCTTCCCTGCTCGGCAAATGTCTCCATAACTTCCATTCGGTTTCAAATTCTGTAATAGCGTTATTTTCGCTACGTTGTAATCGTTACACAACAAATATACAAACATGATTTTAACTCCCATATTCATTTTGTGTTACACAACATTAAACGTGTTTTAACTCAGTTAATAGTTTTATGAGATATATGGGCTGAATTTTTAATCATCCTAGCTCGGTTTAATCTTAGTTGATTTTACTTCATTTTAAGTTGATTTTCTGTATATAAAATTCAGTTTAAAACTGCTGTGGTTTTTTTTATTCTTTAGATATTTCACTTACTATGCATTTACTAACATGATTATTGTTATAATATAATATGTGTTTAAGTGCCATTCTTTATTTGAAGGTCATTTCGATAATTAATTCAAACATTGTCTTTTGGTGCTCCCCACTTTACCTCTTTTTACGGTAAAACATATATCAAACAATATAGATGTTTTAAAAGCCTATATTTTACGAAAACATATTTATTATATTACTAAACAAATTAAATTGTTTGTTAATTAAAAATAATATGATTAAAATAAACATTTCACAATTCAGGTGGAAATCTTGTTTTACAAATCAAATTTTATTTTATAATAAAAATGCATAGGTATTAGCAACTGAATTAAAGGTGGCTAACCTCAGAGAGCTAGCGTACGCTGTGTACCCAGGCTCATCTTGACGGGTACGATATAATTTACATGAGCACCTCGCGTCGAACCTTAGAAAGAGTGGTGTTTATTTTATATAATATAAATTTTAACATTTCCAATATTAGGACTAACAAGTTATATTAAGCCACATCTAAACTAAATACCAATAATAAAAAAAGATAAAATTAAAGGAAGTTGTGAGTAGGCCTGCTTCAGAATCGTTAATCTAAAATTCAACAAAATATCACGTTCGGAAAATTGTCCAGTTAACATACTATTTTGATATGCTACCATAGGCTACATTAAAATTACATTCTAATAGTGTTAAAATAGTTTAAAAATTTAATAAATAAATAAATTTTACAAAAGTACTGTTTTTGATGAATGGTATTTAAAGGAAAAGGAATATGTTCATGGATTTGATAACGAGTTTTCTGTGGAAACAGAAAACTCGAAAATGTTCTGTGTGCCAAAATTGCTGACTTTTTACAAATTAAATTAAAAACATTCATG
>JAGFPH010007383.1:22370-40978 GCA_018207615.1 Philaenus spumarius | reverse complement strand
CCACTATCCCAGGCCGCAAGGTCAAGGTGCAAACTCGCAAAGATCCATAATCCCAGGCCGCAAGGACGAGGTGCAAACTCTCAAAGCGAGTTTTTCCGCTGAGAGCGGAACGAAAGAGCACCTGTACCGGCGCTGGAGGCTGAGGAGCAAACAATTTCTACTAATATATTCACCACCTTCGTGAGCAGAACATTTTCCCAAAGAGTTGTAAACCTTAAAGCATGGTTAATTTTGGAAATTCGCTCAACTCACGTAGCGGTTCAGCTGCGTGATCGAATTATTAGAATGGGCATAACATAGCATCCTTTCTGCACGTGTAGTGAGCAAACGTAGAAATTTAGTTACATGACACTATTTCAACTGCAATAGGCATATATTCTGGCTAAGTTTCAATTGTAAACGTACGTCGACTGTTACATCATTATAAAGGTCTTTAATAGTAAATATTTTTATAAAAAGTTTTGACTTGCTTGGCCCCGTTTCATGATAATTGCCCTAAAGTTTATAATTGTTTTAAAAATTTGTATATACTATCACTAAGCGATTTTATTTTTAAAAACTGCAATTTTACTAGCTGACGCTTTACCTTCTAAAAACTTGTGCATTTGAAGCATTTTTGCATAGTAGTTGATCGACCTAGTCCCGTTTCAGAATGGCAGCACTAAAAGACCACATTTTGGTTTTATTATTTTTATGTACTGACATTGATCGGTTTCATCATTACAACTGAAAGTTTTACCAAACATTGCTAATGATATATTCGTTGAAAAAATATCCAATTAGGGCTAAATTTTATATAATTTGGAGGAAATAAAGAGTTCATGTCTAAAGAAAAACAGTCGTGGGATTGCCGACAGAAGTGCTCAAAACTGTCATAAATATAAATCGTTGGCTATATTGGTCTAATCCGAAATTTGATCATTATTTTTATCATGTCACATTAAAAATTAAAATCTAAAAGATATCGTAATCATGATTGTTTTAAGTCAAATAATAATTTTAAAAACACAATTTTAGGTTCGATCTACCCGGAACCAACACAGGTCCGACAAAGGTTAAATTTATTATAGTTTTAATATCTGTTGTTAAATATTTAAGATAAACAGCTGATTTGTTTTAAAAGTTTAACAATACAATTTTGGGTTTGAACCAACACACGTTTCTTTAATGCATTTACATTCATTACTATAACAAGGAAGTTAGGAAATTTAGGCATTAAAAAAAATGAGAAAAAACTATGTCCATTTTAGAGGTATCACCAAATCTATTTAACACAATTTACAAAATTAGGAAGCGCAATGTCCATTTCAGGTATTATAAGTAAACTATTTTAACACATCTTACAAAATGAGGAAGAGCGTTGTCAATTTCAACGGTAGCGTGAGTTTAAGTCTTTGAATTTAACACCGCCTACTTTATTTCGACGATTTCTTCTTCTTTAACGATCAGCTGTTACATTAAACTTCTGGTTTATATCAGTACGTGTGTAAACCAATGAAGAAGGCATCATCGACGAAATCAAAAACGCAAAGTGTCTCCCGTCTCGCGAGATCGTATATTTTACCTCATCCAAAAAAGTGCTTTTAAATCTGATCATGTTTTTATATTCAAGCTTTGGTGATGACTATTGAACATTTCAAAATGGCAGCGAAACATATTTTTACGTTTTGTATGGATCTTCTATTTCATATTTTTTAAATGATGGAAAATTGCCCAAGTTGGACATTGATTGAAAAGATATTTATCAGCAATGTTTAGTAAATATTTTAGTTGAGAGAGTGAAACTGTTTATTGATAGCTCAAATAGAATTTAAAAAAAAATCTAAATTTCTTCAATATTTACTTTTGGACTTTTGAAATCATGTGACTCACAACCTATGTGTATATTTTTAAAATTATCAAAAACGACGCCCATTCCTCAAATATATGGGATTTGAAAAAAAAAAAAAATATATTCTTCAGGCGTGCGTGTAAAAACTGAACCATTAGCTCTGTATGCATACAGCTCGGGCGGTATTCGTTACACTCTGTACATAGGACTGTCAGATGTCTTTACTAGAACTGCATTTGTTAATTATTGTGGGCGAGACATACTTTTACCAAAGTTCGTAAAAGATATAAAACTTGGGCAAAACGATGTCGTTATTAAAACAACATTTGTCTGGTACCACTTCGTATCTCGCGTGAGTGGCCACACTTTGCGGCAACTTGTTCTACCTCCGAAGGCTTTAAAACACTTTTATTGCCCATTTTTGTAATTGTCAAATAGTCTTGTAAGATTTAAATAATCGGAAAGAGAAAGCAGTAAACGGTTAAACGGATTTTATATGTCTCAACACGAAATACACGCATTCTTTCCCTTAATTCAAAACTCTGCAAAGGTTTTGAAGACGTAAGACATTTACTGTTTTCATTTGACATATTGTTAATGGTAGGCCTATATAACACCTTTTTTCACACAAATACTTAGACTATGATTGGTGTTGCAACTTACCTTTCAGAAAGGAAAATCAATTTTTCAGTGTTGGTGATATTTTTCTTGAATATACATTTATTAATGCTCCAACCATTTTTTTGCGAAATTCATTGTCATAACGTTTGAGACCTAGTCTGCAAATAGAAATAACAAACTCATAACTCTCGGCTGACTTTAGTATTTAAGGACAAATTATGATAAAAGTTTGTTCTAAACTGACTGGTCAGTTTTTAGTCTTGCAAATCGAAGCCAGCTAAAGATCAAATAGCGATTTATCCGTGGCGACAAAAATGCTGCCAATATTGCGAAATGTACGTTTTGGTTCGAAGCTGTCCATAATACTTATACAGTTGCTAATTCCATAACCGCTGAGGCTGGGAATATTCCGCTCCAGTCTGCTGGAGTCTTAATAATTCCAGCTGAACAGCTGACGTGAGTTGACCAAATTTCCACAATTAAGTTTATACGTTTTATGTTTAATTTATTTTACCTGACCTAACGGCAACATACGCACGATAAATTTAGGTTAGGCCTAGACTGATGAACCAACATCTTATGTTTATTGGATGTATTTAAAATGAATGGACATTTAACTGTGTTTACCATCTTAGCTTTGAGGTTATAATTAATTCTAAACCTTTATTATAATAACATTAAACGTGTGGAAACAATAATACTTGTATCAAAATATAAAATTATATCAACTTACCTTTTTTAGTTTGTATTACACTAGTCAGATAATTAAACTGACTTTTGCAATTGTTAATACCAGCGCTTGACGATAATACCTGAACAAGGCGGACGAAACCAAACTTCTTCTAACTGAAATAATTCATGAATCAAAACACATTTCGTGAATGTATTTACATTCATTACCATAGCAACAAATTTCATAACGGGTTTTCGTTACGCGTTACATTTTCTATTTGTCAACTCCTACCGCGTAAAGAAGAACTTCGTTCCAAAAACAAGGACCAATACTGGAATTCGAACCAAGGACCTTTACCATTCCGTGGTAACGCTCTACCAACTGGGCCACTCTGATCACAGCAGATATTGGTCTATGTTAGCTCACTTGTAGGGTTTACTGCATTTCTTAAACTAATAGACTGAATACCTCGTATGAAACGACATTGAAAACAATCTTAATTCTATTCGCAGCTTACAGTGGTGTAATTTTATTGTCATTTTATATATATATATATTTGTATACAGTTTTTAATGACACAAAAAAACGTGTTCTGGGGACCATACCGGTGCTCATTTACTACTCCTGACATTAGGTCTCGCCGTAAGAGTCACTGCAATAGATCATCTTTCGTACAGAAATTCAATATATGAATAGAAAAAAGTGTATATGTGCCTTAAATTGCACTGTGTCAATCGTACAGTAGTGTTATGTGAGTTGCGTTCTAACTGTGTGAAGGCGTACAGCTAAATAACAGTACAAATGTGGCCTACTTGAAATGAAAGGGTAAACTACTATCTAGTGAGAAGATGATATCATCCTAGGTCAGTGTACTCATACACAGGTAAAGATATTTGCATGTACAAAATTGTTGAAGCAATTGCACGTATATTTATAATCCAAGCACACAAGTTGAAAAACCTGTTCGTAGTTTCTTATTAGGTACGGTATGTCAAATGCGTTATGATAAAAACCTGTAGATTTATACTTGCTTTTAGCTTACATCTGACGATGGTTTGGCAACTCGTCAAAACTAGTTTAAGGATTGAGATTATTTTAAAATGTTTTTTTAATTGGTTTATATGTACACCACAAAGATGTATCTATAATATATTTTTTCATTAATAAAAACTCAGTACGCTATTATTTATCATTAAAAAAGTAAACTTTTGAAATGCATGGAATCGGAATTGGTATTTTAAATATTTTATTGAATCTTTTTTGAATCGACAGTTGTATCAATTACAAACGGTGTAGAGATGAATAATTCTCACAAAAATTTATCAAACGTGTTTGCAACGACATGTCCCGTCACCTTGAAAGCTTTCATTGTACTTAATAAGACATTGACTAAATTCGACAAAAATAATTTAATCCGTATTAAAAACCTTACCGTATTGAAAATGTTTACTAAATAATAAAAGCCGTTATTTGGTTTAATTGTCAGCTGTAGTGACGCCCAAAACCAATTACTGTATTTCTTTTATCAGCCAATTTCCATAGGAATAATGAGCTATTGCAGTTGCCCTTATGGTAAGACCCAAGGTCGGGAGTAGCAAATGAGCACCGATCATGATCCCCAGAACACGTTTTGGGGTGTCATTAAAAATAATATACATATGTAATATACATGTATATGTGTTCGCACTCTAGCGGCCGCATTTTAAGTCCAATTCGGTCTAAATTTGGTACACATGTTGTTTGTCTATGTCGCTCGGACGAGTTCGTTAGCAAAAAATCCAGCAACCGGAAGTACGTTTTTTGACCGGAAGTAACTATTTTTTGAGATTTTTACTACGAGAATTAAATTTTTTTTCTAAAAATAAAAGTGTAGCATGTTATTCTGCGCATTTTGTTTTTTTACGCGACCTTATAGCTCGCTTGGTTCTCCCAAAATCGATCAAAACGTAAAATACATGAAAGTACCCGGTTCGAAGTCAAGTGCAAACAAATTCTACTAATATATTGCGTACACACAGACAGTTGTTCAACGCCTTCGTGAGTAGACCTATTTCCCAAATTGTTGGTTGAAACCCTAAAACATAGGCATATAAACTTAATTTTGGAAATTTGCTCAACTCACGTCAGCGGTTCAGCTGCGTGGTCGAATTATTTTTATCATACAACTGTTTGCACGGTCTCATTTTGACCAGAATCACAATACGCATCCGTTTTGTTTTTGACTATTTTTGTAAATCCCGTTTATTTGTCATGCAATCATAATTTTTTAAGTACCAAGGTCCAAGTTTGAATTGTTTCCTTCCACAATAATAGATTAACTTAATCTTTCTTATTGAATCATATGTTATTTAGGGGTCCTTGCCAGTCCTATCTCCACAGTGATAAATTTTACTTTTTATTTACCCTTTTCTCTGCAACCATAGTAGATAGAGACCTGAAAATTTTACCACGTATTCTTCAATATGTCCTACGACTTTGTACATGAGGTTTTACTTTTATTTACTTTTATTTTTTATATGAAACTTTTTTCCATGTTTTCACCTTACTTATGTTATATTTTTAAGACTAAGCCTGATATAAATACCCCATGTCTAAAATTGTTGTCAACGAATATGTGGTGAACATTTCGGGTCTCTCTATCATGGTTGCAGAGCAAAATTCATATTAAGTTGAAAAAACTCAAGTAAAGTTAGCCTACCTTGTTTTAGTAAGCTTCAGCTGCATATTATGACGGCCCTGCAAACGCTTCTCGCCATATTTCCCCCGCTTATTATACAGTGTGTATTTTGAGCGAATTTCCATAGGAAAAATGAGCTATTGCAGTGGATCTTATGGTAAGAGCTAACTAAGGTCGGTAGTAGCAAATGAGCACCAATCATGGTCCCCAGAACACGTTTTAGGGTGTCATTAAAAATCATATATGTATATTATATATATACATGTGTTCACACTCTAGCGGCCGCATTTTAAGTCCGATTTGGTTAAAATTTGGTACACATGTTGGTTGTCTACGTCGCTCGGACCAGTTCGTTAGCCAAAAAAATCAATCAATCGAAAGTACGTTTTTTGACAACTATTTTTTGAGATTTTCCTACGAGAATGAATTTGTTTTTGAGTTTTTCTACAAATATAAATGTAGGATGATATGCTGCACATTTTGTTTTTTACGTGACCTTATAGCTCGCTTGGTTCCCCCAAAATCGATCAAAACGTAGAATACCATAGAAGTACCCGGTTCAAAGTCATGTGGTGGGTCCTACCGTGGGGTTGGCGTGCGAAGCACGTAACACATTGTTTATTGAAGACACTCCTAATACGGGGGTTGGGGTGAGAAGCACGCAATGTTTCGTGTATTGAAGATACTCCCAATATGCGGAATGGCGTGCGAACTATTTTGCAGCTATTCATCACCGTCGTGAATAGACCTATTTCCCAAATTGTCGGTTGAAACCCTAAAACATAGGCCTATAAATTTAATTTTGGAAATTCGTTCAACTCATGTCTGCGGTTCAGCTGCGTGGTCGAATTATTTTAAATGGGGCACCATTAGTATCTTGTAAACGATAGATCTGATAGCAAACTATTTAAATGGGAAACCTTTCCTTGTTTTTTTGAGAAATTAAAAAATATGTAGTTACAATATTTGTGAATTTCCGCTATTTTCCAACACTGGGGAAAGTCGAATTTCATATGAAACACCTCTAAATTTTATGATGATTGTGGGTTTTACAAGTTATTTAAAGACTTTTTTGATACGACTAACCGTTTAAAAGTTAGAGGGGAATACAATTTTAAAAACACCCTAACCGAGCGGAAGATATTTTTGTATGGAAACGTTTTGAACCAATGAAAACGCTATTTACGCCAACATCAGATTGTTTAGACCAACAAATAACTTTTTTAAATCACAAATACGAATTTTGTAAATATTTTAAGCCCATAACACAGAGGAACTCAGTGACGAAACTACAAATTTGTCACACATGAAAAGTGAACTTGGTGCCGGTAAGATGTGTTAATTCCTCCGTGTTATAGTTTTAAAAAATGAACAAAAGCCAATTCGTTGATTTTAAAGAGTTATTTGTGTAAACAATGTTTTGTTAGTGTTAAGTGCGTTTTCACTGGTTCAAACGTTTACATACAAAAATATCTTCAGCTCAGTTACGGTGTTTCTAAAACTCTACACCCCTCTGACTTTTAAACGGTTAGTCGAATTAAAAAAATACCAAGAACAAAGAAGTCTTAAAATAACTTGTAAAATCCAAATTCGTCATAAAATGCAGGGTGTTCCATAAGAAATTCTAAAGTTGACCCACCGTATTGGAAAATGGCGGCCATTTACAAATATTTTAACTATTTTTTTTATTTCTCAATAAAACAAGGAAAGGTTCCCCATTTAAAGTTTGCTGTCAGATCTATAGCTTATAAGATTCCAATTGTGGCATATAAAAAAGCTCTCTGTATATCAAATTAAACAGAAAAAAATGAAGAATAATTATAAAAATTTAAAGAAAATTTTACAAAATATTGTGTCCTGGCCTGACTCCTTTGAAAGCAACATTTGCACGTTGGTTACCATTAGTACTTGAATCCATATTACGCAATCGGAGCAGCAATTTGTACATCATTAAGAACGAGAAGCAATATTAACAGTGCTAAAGGTCGAGTTGTGACTAACGATTGTGCCTCTGTCAACTAAAGGACTCTGCCTACGACCCGACCTCGCACATTACTTTATGGACAACATTGAATACACTACAATTTAGTTTTGTTTAATGTCCTCTATATAGTTTTATCAGGAAATCAGAGCCAGAGTTCATGGTCAGTGCTGACTGTTCTGAATCTGCTCATTGCAAGACTTGGCTAATAACGGGGAAGGGAGGTATTGATCTTAAATGTGCAGACATGCAGTTGGCTATATCCGATGTTTTGACAATGCGACTAAATTGGCTTCCAGTCGGCTAGAGTCGGCTCGTTGCCAGCGCTGTTTGTAAGAAACAATCGAACTAGACTTTCGTTCCCGAAACCTTAATACTGCGGAAACTTTATTAATTTACCTAAAACAATTTAAATAACATCCCTTCCGTGTTTTCTTTTATTTTCTTCAAGCACAGATAAACTTAAATTGGATTTGAACTGGCGACGCTTATAGCTCTGTACTGTATTGAGCTGCACCGAAAATTAACATAATGCAATAAGCATTAAGCACGATTACTTTACTATCAACTCTTTCCATTTGTAGAATTAATATCATTGGTACAGCGTAATCTGTAACTAAAAGGGTAGTAAAACTGGATGACGAGGTGACCGGAGGATTTTAAATTTTTTTCATATTCTGAAAGAACAAGTTAAACTGGCTCTAAAGCACCCAAAAAATATCCGTGGGAAATGAATATTGTAGAAAACAAGAGAGAAATAATATTTTAAAATATAGAGGTTAATTTCAGCCAACTTTTGATACGTTTGCACTAAGTAAAAGAAAAAAATCACTTAACAGACACAAAAGCTAAACAATAAGTTGACTAAACAAAATTAACGAAAGAAATCATAAAAATATACGTGAAAAATGTAAAAAAATTACAAGACGTTTAATATTGAAACAATAACAATGGTCCGTATGAAACAATATTAAAAGCTATGAAATAATAGAATAGATCTTCTTTGAATAATGTTTCCAAATGGAATATTTTGTTGTAGTAAAATTACATAATTGTAACCATATTATACAGGGTGGGTGACAAGTCTGGAGACGGCTTAATATTTCGTATTTAAGGAAAATTTGAAGGTAGATGTGATTGAGGAACCTAATCTATGGAAAAATACTATTTTATTAAGATGACAAAAATTTGGTCCGCCATTTTTTGTAACTGTTTTTAAATAGTAAAGTGGTCATTGACACATCATTTCGATGAAGAATTGTAAGAGAAAATCAATGGTGAAAACCGCATATCTATTTCTCAAACCGTTTTAAATTTGAATTTATTTACATTGAATCATATCATTTAATGTAAAAATGAAATAATCAAGTACATTAAACTTCTTACCTATCAAATTTTAATGTTGAACAAAATTAAACATGATCAACAATCAAATCATAAGGAATTAATTTAATGTACATCAATTTAACAATAATGGACAATAATAAATATCACAGAGGATTACAATAAATAATGAGTATTAAATAATACGATTCAATGTAAATAAAAAGCAAATATCTTCATAACGGTTTGAGATATCGATGTGCGTTTTTCACCATCGATTTTCTCTTAAAATTATTAACATTATTGAAAAATATGTCACTAAATAAGTTTTTAAATGAAAAAACTTGAGTCATTATGATCCAACCTCCATCTTATTTCGTGTTCACTTGACCTACATTTAAACTACTATCTGCTTGGCCTACATAACTTTGTACTAAATGATCAGGTAGAATTCATATTACTCATCCTTGCTGAAACCATTGTCTTTCCTGTGACCATAGGTCACCCACGTCATCCACCCTATCCCTTTACTTTTATTTGTCAGCCAAGCAACTGTTCTCTGCTGTTCTCTGTGTTTTCTATATTTCATTTAGTCTGTGTTAAGCTAGTGATGGGACTATCGAATACTTTTTAGTGTTCGAATAGGGAATCAACTATTCGAATAAGTATTCATTTAAAACTATTCGAATATTTTTCTGTACAATAAGACAGGATAGGAGAGACGAATCGCTGTAAATGGTTTTGTAGAAAGAAGTATTCGTTAAATGCTATGTTTATATTCAAATGTACAATGAACAGTAACATTTTTATTTAAAGTTATCACATTCCCAATTTTAATTTAGTTTTTATTTTTCCTTTTAGCTCCAAGTTTTAAATGAAAATTACTGACCAAGGTTAAATAAATCATTTATCATCAGATGTGTTGTCCTTGTGCAACAAACATAATATTTTTAAATTATATATTTCTCTATTAACATACCAATAATGTTGTAGCCACAATAAAGAATAATTTTAATTTAAAATGTTTAAGTGACTACACTATATTAGTATGGGAATATAAATATGTTTGTTTTTTTAAATGTGTAAACTAAATGATGAATAAATAATAAAGAATTCCGATGTTTAAATAGTTTAAAACTACTTGTGTATTGTGCGTGAGCTACCCATAGAATAGTAATATAGTGAACAATTAGTTCATGTAGAAAGTATTCGTGAGTGCCCAAAGTCCGCAAAAGTATTCGATTAGAATTATAATTAATTTATCCGTAGCAGTATGAGCGTAAAACATTCCAGAAAAAAGTATTCATTAAAAACTATTCGGATACTTTTCTTACTATTGGAATAAAAGTGAACTGTTCGAACATATGAATCATTTTCTATTCGAACAACCCCTCACTATGTTGTGCTGCCTTGACAATACCGTTGGTCGGCAAGACTCAATACATTTTGTAGAATTTACTAAAAATTGTGTTTTGTTTTTTTTCATTAAAACGGAAGTACCTCTTGTCAATATTGTAAATCGTAAATAAGTATACGTTTGCCCAATTTTTTCTAAGCTTTGAATTTGAGTTCATTAAAAGTATGTCCGATGTGGGTACGTTGAACTACCGATCGCAAACTGTAAATAAAAGAAAGTATTCGTTTGATAAATTTAACGAAATTTAACAGGAATCTCGCAATTATTTTTTCGCGTCGCCAATGCATTCCTGAAAACGAGTAAAATCGCTTCAATAAATGTGAGCTTCGGACAACGGATTCTAATGAGAGATTGAAAATGCAATGTAGCATATGGATAAACTAGTTGTAGCCGTTTAACGTGTTTATAAAATTTCACCTCAATGTTAGCAACATCATTAAATATGCGACGGCAATGTACAAGATAGTAGCGAGACTGCAAAAGCGGTGTTGCCGTTTTGTTTTATTGTTGATTAAATCGTCAAATTTAGTAGCAATTTGCATTCGTAGCTCCATTTACGTGTGCATGTGCGAGTGTGAACAGAATAGAATGCAGGACACTGATTACGCAGCAAAGATCAACTGAAATGTTATTAGTTTGTGTGTATCTTGTCATATGAAATGATGTATTTGCCTCATTAATTATGGGCTTACAAAGTTCAGCAAAGCTGAATTATAGGCCTACATATGAGTTGTCCTACGCTAAATACTTTAAAATTTTTACAAAAAATACAATAGTTGAAATTAGAATGAACAATAAGTATACAAGATACAAACAATTATTACAGAACAAACAACAATGGTTTAGCCTCAAGGACTACTTGTTCATGTACTCTCTCACTGAGTAAACTGCTCGCTCAGTGAGGTATCGTTTTAAGTTTTTCTCAAATACATGGACAGAATCTCGCTTGGTTCCTTCAAAATAGATCAAAACGTAAAATACCATAAAAGTACGCGGTTCAAATCCACTAAGTCATCTTCTGACCGACGCCGACTCGAAGCTATAACCCGAGGCCGCAAAGGTCGAGGAGCTACCTCGCAAAGCGAGTTTTTCCGCTGCGAGTGGAACGAAGCGCCTTCTTGAGTAGATCAATTTCCCAAATTGTTGGTTAAAACCCTAAAACATACAAACTTAATTCGTTCAAATCACGTCAACGGTTCAGTTTATTTATTTGTAATTTGTATAATAATATACATACAAAATTATATTATATTCTATATATTATAGAATATTATATAATATTTATTATTACATATATTATAATTCTAAAATCAAAAGAATATTTCAGAATCTCTCTTCTTGTGGGCTACATAGAAATAATAACAGTATTAAACATACTAATGTCCGTGCCTATGCGTCTACTTTCTTCTAATTAGCACATAGTTTGGGCTAGGCTAGGTTATGCTAGTGTTAATTTGAGCGGTATTGGGATCAACTTTCCCTTCAGGTTTTCAATACGCAAAACACCGAATCACTCTTCGACTCACGTTAGCACGAGACGCTTGGGATTTAATTTCAGGCCCGATGCAGCAGTTTATTTCTAAAACGCTTTTATTAACGAATTACAAAGATGAGCTGTTGCAATGACTCTTGTGGCGAGACCTAATGTCGGGAGTGGTCAATGAGCACCGATCATGTTCCCCAGAACATGTTTTTTGGTGTCATTAAACACTCTAACGGCCGAATTTACCTCCGTGTAATTACAAATTTGGTACACACGTCGATGTTACAAGTAGCTCGGACAAGTTCGTTAGAAAAAATAAAAAAAAGGAAGCTCTTTTTTCGACCAGAAGTAACAATGTTTTGGGATTTTTCGTATTAGAATGGAAATTTTTAGGTTTTATCTAGAAAAATATTTTAGTAGATTGTTTTGCACATTTTGCTTTTTTACACGACCTTACGGCCCGACTGGTTCTCTCAAAATCAAAACGTAAAATATCATAGAAGTATCTTGAATGTTTGACCTCGCAAAGCTAATTTATGCTTTGCAAGCGAAGCGAAGCAGTCTGTAATCCGAGACCGTAAGGTCAAACAAAACATCGCGTGAGCCGGGCTAGAACAGGCAGGCATTTAAAATAGAGCCCTCGCGTGTAAACCAACTTCCCAAATAGTTGGTTGAAACCCTAAAACACATAACTCAGTTTTGGAAATTCGCTCAACCCTACTACGCGATCGAATTAATTCGTTATCTATTTTATTACAAGACCTCATACAACTTAATTGATTGGTATTGCATATTAATTATGTACTGCTTACGTTCGATAGTTTAGACAGTTAGATCTTTTTATTTTTACTTCTCCATCTTAGAAAATTTTGTAAAAATAAAATTTACAAAATCGATTTAGAAGCAATTTTTTAGGTCGAGCACTTTGAAATAAAAATTTTTTGTCTCTTGAAGTTTTTTCTAAAACCTCTTCCTTTTCGAGATATTAGCAATTTTATGTCGATTTATTTCAACGCGTTTTGTTTTAGGTGATCCGATTTTTATTTTCTTTATGTCATTTTCCTAGTCTTAAATAGACCTTTAATATGAGGTATCACATGACCATACTTCCCATTTAAAAATTTTGAGTTGCTCCGAAAATCCCCCATTTTTAGGGGACACTCAAAATTTCCGATTGCTTCAAAAGATACTTTGGGTTAAATTAGTATTGTTCCCCAAAGGATATTTGTTTGTTTTATCAAACGCAAAAGTTAAAGTTGGGGGGGGGGGGGGGAGTGACTTTATAACCACCCTGTATATATTATGAGTAAAAATAAAAAAATCTTTGTCCTAATCAATAGCCATTCCCGTGAAATTCGCAAGTGTTGCGAATCAGTTTAAATGGAGCGATTTACTTGTATGTTTCCCCAGTCTGCGGTAGTACCACTGGGGAGTATTTTCACAAACAACAGTTTTTTTAGGTTAGGCTAACGAAATAAAACAAAAATAAATAAAAAAGGCTTACCTTATTATATAATTCAAACATCTGATGTTACATATTACAAATAAAACAGCTGATTTGGATCACAAATTTATGTTAGGCCTATACTGAAGTGACACACGTTTCTTGAAAGCATTTAGATTTATTACCATAGCACCCAAATTGGCGAATTTAGAATCAGGTAATTGTTCTTCACAACTAACGGCATTTTTTAGGTTAGGTAATAGCAAACCCAAACAACGAAAAAGGCTTTACCATATCAAAATTCAAACACCTATTAAAATTAAGACAACTTTACTCTCTACTAGGCCTATTTGACCAGTTTGAAATACTGATCACCGAATTATATTTTGGTCGTATTTTAAACTTGAAAATTACTCTTCTATAAAAAATCTCAGTCAATCGAATATATTGTCAATCGATATTCCCGTGACAATATCATAGTATACAATAATCTGTTTAAATTTGTTTAGCCGCGACGATTGGTGAGTGAAGCGAGCAGGGGGGGGGGGGGGCAGTCTAGTACATAATGAATTATTCACACTAAATATTTACTTAGAAAGAGGGCATATTGAGGTCAGTAAACCACAATCCTTTGCTTCTACAAACAGAACTCGTCCACATGTTCACTACTCTGCAACGGTAGACCTTTCAAGTCCGATTTAAATTGTTTTTTGTTTCAATTACATTTACAGTTTGTTTGGAAGTTTCAACTATGTTAAACTCGGATGACTATGTTAATTATTGCTCACATCACTCCCATTTTATAGTCCAAAGTCTTTTAATTATATACATTTGAAATCATTCGACCACGCAGCTGAATCCCTGACGTGAATTGAGCGAATTTCCAAAATTAAGTTTACATGATTTAGGTTTTCAACCAACGATTTGAGAAATTGATCTACTCACGAAGGCGCTGAATAGCTGCCTCTGTGTATGAAATATATTAGTAGAATTTGTTTCCACCTAAACCTCCAACTTCGACTCACGGGTTCCTTTGTTCCACTCGCAGCGGAGTTTACACCCCAACCTTGCGACCTCGACTCGGCTGACGGCCTCGGATCAGAGGATGCCCCCTCGGTAAAATCCCCCACGGGTTACTTTTATGGTATTTTACGTTTTGATGGATTTTGGGGAACCAAGCGAGCTATAAGGTCGTGTAAAAAAAGTGTGCAGAATCATATCTTAATTTTTTTTTAGATAAAACCCCAAAAATGTTTCATTCTAGTACGAAAAATCTAAAAAAAAATAGTAACTTTCGGTCAAAAAAATACACTTTCGGTTGTTGGATATTCTTGGCTAACGAATTCGTTCGAGCGACTTAGACATCCAACATGTGTACCAAATTTGGACAAAATCGGACTTACCCCAAATCGTGCTCTAGGGACCATGACCGGTGCTCATTTACTACTCCCAACCTTAGGTCTTACCATAAGGGCCACTGCAATAGCTCTACTATTTAAGATTGGCTCGGTGCCAAGTACTTATTGCCACCATTAACGTATTTCTATCTATCACTCTCCATAGAAACCTTTAATTAAAAGCTTATAATTAATGATTCGATCAAGACAAACTGCCTCGACGACAGCCAAAACACAACTTGCATTCAGTCAACACTTCATGGTCTGTTGAGCTTATTGATCCTGGATATAAACCAGTAGCTTCCTGTTGGGATATAATTACTGTTATCGGATGAAATGATGAAACCTGTTTGAAGGATAACCTTCTTATATCTTGCAAATTACTGTAAAAACAATAGCATACTATTAGAATAACTTTCCTGCCATTCAATCTATGCTAATGAGAATATCCAGTGTCCTTGTTGGTTTCATTACGTATTAAATCTGTTAACACTGAATTTTAGGGAATTTTTTGTTAATTTGTTTTTGTCTAAGGTACAATCATTTTACGTTGTAATTGAGTAATCATGCACATAATTTGATTAGCGCCCAAATTGAGCGTTCACTCTAAACCTTCAAGGTCAAACCTTCGGCTGTACTTAATATAATAATACTGTTTGTACTAATTTTTCTTAGAAGTATTACATTAATTACATATTTACATTTTTCTTATTAAGTAAATAAAATTAGCAAAATTATAATATTTATTGTTTAAGCAAACAACAAATTACTATATTTTACAGAGGACACCTTAGGTAGTGAGTTATAGTGTTTTATAAAAAAATACTGGAAAGCCGTGTTTTGTAATACAGGGTGATTCAGGAAGAAATGGGGAGAAACATTCAGGACGTGTTCTACTAGTGAAATAATAAAAGTTCATATAAACATAGGTTCGGAAATGTTCAGTTATCCGTCATTTTATTTTTTTTACAAAATACATAATATCTTTTGATGTAGGAAATATATTGAACGCAAATTTCGGATACATATTAGGTATAAAACATCTTTTACCCAAGATGAAATAAAACAATAACACACAATCTCACAACAAATACGTTTAATAAATCAAACGCGTTTCAACGACAAAGTCGCCATCATCAGTGATAAAGCTACAAAAGCCAAAGTACAACTACCACAACTTAGTTTTATTTCATCTATATTGTTCTCACAAGTCCAGCTCATTATTTACTTATATCTTTTACCCATGTGAAAAAAGTTTTTTCATATATTTTCAAAATGGTGGCGTTTAAAATTTTAAATGTAAAATATATCGAAAAAAGCTAACTTAAAAAATCCTTTTACTTTCTTACGATACTATAGTTTAGAGAAAGTATAGTGATCGCAAAAAAAATCGATGTTGAGATTTTTGTGGAAATATCCGTTTTGGGACCCCCTGAGTCGAAAAAAGTGGTTTTTACAAAATGTCTGTCTGTATGTATACAACAAAGCTAGAGAGAAATCTATTCGATCGATTTCGAAAACATTTGCACCAAACATGTCAATTAGGTTTGTATAAATGCATGAAAAAAGGTTTTGAAAAAATTTGAAAAACCACCCCTTTTTGGCCAAAAAACCCCCAAAAAACAGTTATTATTTTTTTATAGAAAAACGGCTATAACGATTTTGATAAAATTTGGCTTATTTGTAGCCCTTAATTTTCCCTACCATGGGTAAAAAACTGCATCTTTCTAAAAATTCTCGTTTAACAAATAATAATAATAACCGATTTTTGGGGAGTTTTTGGCCGAAATGGGGTTGTTTTTAAAAAAATTTCAAAACCTTTTTTCGTGCATCTATACATTCATAATTGGCGTGTTTGGTGCAAATTTGTTCGAAATCGATCGAATAGTTTCTCTCTAACTAATAATAATAATAATAATATTTATTAGCTGTTAATCTCCTACTTTAATATCACCTCTCCTACCCCACCTACAAAATTATGAACGCATGAGCCGGGGCACCGGGGCTAAAGGCTGAGATGCAAACCTATTTTACTAATTTATTATACACACGCAGGTGGCTATTCAGCGCTTTCGTGAGTAGACCAGTTTCGCAAATAGTTGGTTGAAAATCCTAAAACATAAACTTAAATTTAGAAATTCGCTCAACTCACGTCAGCGGTTCAGCTGCGCAATCGAATTATTTATATTACACTAGAAGCAGCCTCTTCAATTTAGTGAAGTAAGCTATTTCATTTCTAACTATGAATGATGTGGTAAAGTGAAGATAATGGTTCTTCTGCATCAATGTACGAAAACTCATGATTTAAGTCCTTCTTTGCGCCTATTTTTGCCGTCATTTTGGTATTTAAAATTTACAAGCCATACAAATGTGTATAGAACAAATCAAAATTTAAGATTTCCTATTTGGTGTTTCTGAAGACGAGTGGTGCCCTAGCAGTGAAAAGTCTAAGCTGGGGACTCGGTAACATTTTCCTTGTTGCGTTACAAAAGGGGAAGGAATGTGTCTACTTATATTTCATTTCCATACCTTAACAGTAACTTGCAGAATATGTGGAAATAAAGTGTCACTATTTCACCTTGTTTATGATTAGAATCTCATTATGAAAGACATTTTTGTCGTAACAGGAATTCCTAACGCAACAGAAATTAACATTCATCGCAATTGTTCTTCTTTATCCGACGGAAATAAAGAAGCTGTAAACTCGGTTAGTTTTTAGCGAATATCCGCAGCTATTGCAGTGACTCTTATGGTGAGACCAAGGTCCGGAGTGGTCAATTACCACCAATCATGGTCCACAGAAAACGTTTTGGGTGTCATTAAAAACTGTATTTATATCTATATATATAAAAGCGAAATACCATTCACTCACTCACTGACTCACTCATCACGATTTCTCAAAAACTACCGAACGGATTGAATTGAAATTTGGTATGTAGCTTCCTCTAGAGTAGAGTCTAGAGCATAGGTGCTTACTAAGAAAGGGTTTGAAAAAATTCGAAATTTTAGGGGGGTTTGGGGGATCAAAGTTATTAAAAAACGATTTCTTCAAAACTACCGAACGGATTGAAATGAAATTTGGTATGTAGCTTCCTCTAGAGCATAGGTGCTTACTAAGAAAGGGTATGAAAAATTTCGAAAGTTTAGGAGGGGTTTGGGGGGATCAAATTTACTAAAATCATATTTCAGATCTTTTATTATGATGACAATAGTGCTTTTATAATTTAAGATCTATATATATAAAAGCCAAATACCACTCACTGACTGAACACTTAAAAAGAATACAATTACGTTAATAAAACTGAAAATACTAACCACCACGGGCAACCTAATTTGGTCCAAATGTAGGTTTTCTAAGTAACTTTAACGAGTTCGTTAAGAAAAAAAAAAAAAATCGAAAAACCCTAAGCACGTTTTTTGACTGTAAGTAATTTTTGTTGTTGATTTTTTTGTACTAGAATTATTTTTTGCGGTTTTATCTAAAGCAATAAATGTATGATATGATTCAGCACATTTTTGTTTCTTTACCTTATCGGTTCCTCCAAAATCGATCAAAAAGTAAAATACAATAAAAGTAGCCTGTTAAAATCCAAGTGAGAGTGTAATTTTCTGCTGCGAGTGAAGAGAAGCAGTCGATAATCCTAGGCCGCAAGACCGAACGGTACATAGCAACGCGTGACTGCAAACAAATTCTACTAATATATTTAGTACACAGAGGCAGCTATTGAGCGTCTTCGTGAATGGACCAATTTCCTAAATAG
>JAGFPH010007383.1:0-22270 GCA_018207615.1 Philaenus spumarius | reverse complement strand
CTATTTAGGAAATTGGTCCATTCACGAAGACGCTCAATAGCTGCCTCTGTGTACTAAATATATTAGTAGAATTTGTTTGCAGTCACGCGTTGCTATGTACCGTTCGGTCTTGCGGCCTAGGATTATCGACTGCTTCTCTTCACTCGCAGCAGAAAATTACACTCTCACTTGGATTTTAACAGGCTACTTTTATTGTATTTTACTTTTTGATCGATTTTGGAGGAACCGATAAGGTAAAGAAACAAAAATGTGCTGAATCATATCATACATTTATTGCTTTAGATAAAACCGCAAAAAATAATTCTAGTACAAAAAAATCAACAACAAAAATTACTTACAGTCAAAAAACGTGCTTAGGGTTTTTCGATTTTTTTTTTTTTTCTTAACGAACTCGTTAAAGTTACTTAGAAAACCTACATTTGGACCAAATTAGGTTGCCCGTGGTGGTTGGTATTTTCAGTCTTTTTAACGTAATTAATTGTATTCTTTTTAAGTGTTCAGTCAGTGAGTGGCTTTTATATATATAGATCTTAAATAATAAAAGCACTATTGTCATAATAATAAAAGATCTGGTATATGATTTTAGTAACTTGATCCCCCCAAACCCCTCCTAAAATTTCGAAATTTTTCATACCCTTTCTTAGTAAGCACCTATGGCCTTAGAGGAAGCTTCCTACCAAATTTAGTTCAAATCCGTTCGGTAGTTTGAAGAAATCGTTTTTTAATAACTTTGATCCCCCAAACCCCCCTAAAATTTCGAAATTTTTCAAATTCTGTCTTAGTGAGCACCTATGGCCCTAGAGGAAGCTACATACCAAATTTCATTCCAATCCGTTCGGTAGTTTTGAAGAAATCGTTTTTTAATAACTTTGATCCCCCCAAACCCCCCCTAAAATTTCGAATTTTTTCAAACCCTTTCTTAGTAAGCACCTATGGCTCTAGAGGAAGCTGCATACCAAATTTCATTTCAATCCGTTCGGTAGTTTTTGAGAAATCGTGATGAGTGAGTCAGTGAGTGAGTGAGTGGTATTTCGCTTTTATATATATAGATATAAATACAATTTTTAATGACACCCAAAACGTTTTCTGTGGACCATGATTGGTGGTAATTGAACGTTTTCCCGTCTCACCATAAGAGTCACTGCAATAGCTCATCTTTCCTGCGGATATTCGCTAAAAACTAACCGAGTTTACAGCTTCTTTATTTCCGTTGGATAAAGAAGAACAATTGCTATGAATGTTAATTTCTGTTGCGTTAGGAATTCCTGTTGCGACAAAAATGTCTTTCATAATGAGATTCTAATCATAAACAATGTGAAATAGTGACACTTTATTTCCACATTTTCTGCAAGTTTCTGTTAAGGTATGGAAATGAAATACAAGTACACACATTCCTTCCCCTTTTGTAACGCAATAAGGAAAATGTTACCGAGTCCCCAGCTTAGACTTTTCACTGCTAGGGCACCACTCGTCTTCAGAAACACCAAATAGGAAATCTAAAATTTTGATTTGTTCTATACACATTTGTATGACTTGTAAATTTTAAATACCAAAATGACGGCAAAAATAGACGCAAAGAAGGACTTAAGTCATGAGTTTTCGTACATTGAATATGATGCAGAAGAATCATTATCTTGACTTTACCACATCACTCATAGTTAGAAATGAAATAACTTACTTTACTAAATTGTAGAGGCTGCTTCTAGTGTAATATAAATAATTCGATCGCGCAGCTGAACAGCTGACTTGAGTTGAGCGAATTTCTAAAATTAAGTTTATGTTTTAGGATTTTCAACCAACTACGAAATTGGTCTACTCACGAAAGCGCTGAATAGCCACCTGCGTGTGCGTAATACATTAGTAAAATAGGTTTGTATCTCAGCCTTTAGCCCCGGTGCATGCGTTGCTCCGTTCTGCAGCGGAAAAACTCTGAGAATTATGAACTTCACCCGGGTTGTCAGACTACGTTGATTTTAACCGGGTACTTTTATGGTATTTTACTTTTCGATCGATTTTGGGGGAACCAGACTTGCCACAAGGTCGTGTAAAAAACAAAATGTGCAGAAAATAATCCCCTAGCCCAAAAAGTTGCATTTTAGTGCAAAAATGTCAAAAACATTTTTACTTCCGATTGTTGAATTATTTGGCTAACGAACTCGTCCGAGCGACTTGGACCTAACGGACTTAGAGTACGTTTAAAAATATATATAAAGTGTTAAATTTCACACCTAAAACGTGTTCTGGGGACAATGATCGGTGCTCATTTAATACTCCCGACCTTAGGTCTCACCATAAAGGTTCACTCATTTCCCTATTAAAATTCACTAATAACTAACTGAAGGTGTTAGTTTGTTATTAAATAAACGGTACCAGAAACTGGCACATACTTTCTCACAAACATATTTAAATTATTTAACAGATTCACTGTGACTTCTTCATAATTGTAGGTGACGTAGGAGAGGTGATATTAAACAGCAATTAAAGGAGATTAACAGCTAATAAATATTATTATTATTATTATTATTATTATTATTATTATTATTAGCTAGAGAGAAAACTATTCGATCGATTTCGAACAAATTTGCACCAAAGACGTCAATTTTGAATGTATAGAATTTGCACGAAAAAAAATAGAAAATTTTTGAAAAAACCCCTTTTTGGCCAAAAACTCCCCAAAAATCAGTTATCTATATATTTAATTCCGTAAGCCCAAATTTGAAAATGAAATTCAGAGCGAACGGTAGGTCGTAGGAAGCTGGGAGAGGTCTCATTTTAGAGGTCTGGGCATGAAGTTTTGGGGAAAAATATTCATTTTTCTTAATTGTGTCCCAAAAGTTTGTTACGGAATAAAATAAGTCCCATTTAAATAGCATAGGCATATACAGGTGTAAATCAGGTGTAACATTTAAAGAAGAAATAAATATTCGTTTAACTTAATAATATAATATAACAGCTGATTCCACACATCATCTGTAATACGCAAACAAAACCTAGCGCAGATTATACTTTGGGGTTATGTTTACAACTTCAATCAATATAAGTATTGCGAAGATAATTTTTTTATAAATATGAGTTAAAGAACTAATGTAGCCTATAATACGTTATAAGATTTGTATTGAGGTTATAAACTGTTATATAAATACTTTATTTTATTATCAATATAATATATTTATACACAAAATCTTAACAAATATTCCTACACGTTTATAGTCTTTATAATTGTACACATTTACCGAGTTAAAAATCCCTGTCTGCATAGTTACGTAGGCCTAGATAAAGTATGTTGTTTAAATACAGTATTATCTATATATTTTGTATAAATGATGTATTTCTGATGTGTATATAATTAATCCGCCTGTATTTTTTCACCGGGATTCACTAGATTTATTTTTAATTTAAGGTACGGTGAATCATGAGACTAACAATTTACTTAATAAAATTACTACAATATATAGGGGCAATTGCCCCTACAAGCCACTAGTTATTATTATTTGTTAAACGAGAATTTTCAGAAAGATGCGTTTTTTGCCTATGGTAGGGAACATTAAGGGCTACAAATAAGCCAAATTTTATCAAAATCGTTAGAGCCGTTTTTTTATAAAAAAAATAATAACTGATTTTTTGGGGGTTTTTGGCCAAAAAGGGGGTTGTTTTTCAAAAAATGTCAAAACCTTTTTTCGAGCATTTTACAGGCCTAATTGACATGTTTGGTGCAAATTTGTTCGAAATCGGTCGAATAGATTTCTCTCTAGCTTTGTATACATACAGACAGACATTTTGTAAAAAACACTTTTTTCTACTCAAGGGGTCCCAAAACGGATATTTCCACAAAAATCTGAACATCGATTTTTTTTGCGATTGCTATACTTTCTCTAAACTATAGTATAGTAAGAAAGTAAAAGGATTTTTAAGTTAGCTTTTTTCGATATATTTTACATTAAAAATTTTAAACGCCACCATTTTGAAAATATATGAAAAACCTTTTTCACATGGGAAGATGTTATACCTAATATGTATCCAAAATTTGCGTTCAATATATTTCCTACATCAAAAGATATTATGTATTTTGTAAAAAAATAAATGATGGATAACTGAACATTTCCGAACCGATGTTTATATGAACTTTTTTTATTTCACTAGTAGAACACGTCCTGAATGTTTCTCCCCATTTCTTCCTGAATCACCCTGTATTACAAAACACGACTTTCCAGTCTTTTTTTATAAAACACTATAACTTACTACATAAGGTGTCCTCTGTAGAATATAGTAATTTGTTGTTTGCTTAAACAATAAATATTATAATTTTGCTAATTTTGTTTACTTAATAAGAAAAATGTAAATATGTAATTAATGTAATACTTCTAAGAAAAATTAGTACAAACAGTATTATTATACTAAGTACAGCCGAAGGTTTGGCCTTGAAGGTTTAGAGTGAACGCTCAATTTGGGCGCTAATCAAATTATGTGCATGATTACTCAATTACAACGTAAAATGATTGTACCTTAGACAAAAACAAATTAACAAAAAATCCCTAAAATTCAGTGTTAACAGATTTGATACTTAATGAAACCAACAAGGACACTGGATATTCTCATTAGCATAGATAGAATGGCAGGAAAGTTATTCTAATAGTATGCTATTGTTTTTACAGTAATTTGCAAGATATAAGAAGGTTATCCTTCAAACAGGTTTCATCATTTCATCCAATAACAGTAATTATATCCCAACAGGAAGCTACTGGTTTATATCCAGGATCAATAAGCCCAACAGACCATGAAGTGTTAACTGAATGCAAGTTGTGTTTTGGCTGTCGTCGAGGCAGTTTGTCTTGATCGAATCATTAATTAATTATAAGCTTTTAATTAAAGGTTTCTATGGAGAGTGATAGATAGAAATACGTTAATGGTGGCAATAAGTACTTGGCACCGAGCCAATCTTAAATAGTTGAGCTATTGCAGTGGCCCTTATGGTAAGACCTAAGGTTGGGCGTAGTAAATGAGCACCGGTCATGGTCCCTAGAGCACGATTTGGGGTAAGTCCGATTTTGTCCAAATTTGGTACACATGTTGGATGTCTAAGTCGCTCGAACGAATTCGTTAGCCAAGAATATCCAACAACCGAAAGTGTATTTTTTTGACCGAAAGTTACTATTTTTCTTTAGATTTTTCGTACTAGAATGAAACATTTTTGGGGTTTTATCTAAAAAAAAATTAAGATATGATTCTGCACACTTTTTTTACACGACCTTATAGCTCGCTTGGTTCCCCAAAATCCATCAAAACGTAAAATACCATAAAAGTAACCCGTGGGGGATTTTACCGAGGGGGCATCCTCTGATCCGAGGCCGTCAGCCGAGTCGAGGTCGCAAGGTTGGGGTGTAAACTCCGCTGCGAGTGGAACAAAGGAACCCGTGAGTCGAAGTTGGAGGTTTAGGTGGAAACAAATTCTACTAATATATTTCATACACAGAGGCAGCTATTCAGCGCCTTCGTGAGTAGATCAATTTCTCAAATCGTTGGTTGAAAACCTAAATCATGTAAACTTAATTTTGGAAATTCGCTCAATTCACGTCAGGGATTCAGCTGCGTGGTCGAATGATTTCAAATGTATATAATTAAAAGACTTTGGACTATAAAATGGGAGTGATGTGAGCAATAATTAACATAGTCATCCGAGTTTAACATAGTTGAAACTTCCAAACAAACTGTAAATGTAATTGAAACAAAAAACAATTTAAATCGGACTTGAAAGGTCTACCGTTGCAGAGTAGTGAACATGTGGACGAGTTCTGTTTGTAGAAGCAAAGGATTGTGGTTTACTGACCTCAATATGCCCTCTTTCTAAGTAAATATTTAGTGTGAATAATTCATTATGTACTAGACTGCCCCCCCCCCCCCCTGCTCGCTTCACTCACCAATCGTCGCGGCTAAACAAATTTAAACAGATTATTGTATACTATGATATTGTCACGGGAATATCGATTGACAATATATTCGATTGACTGAGATTTTTTATAGAAGAGTAATTTTCAAGTTTAAAATACGACCAAAATATAATTCGGTGATCAGTATTTCAAACTGGTCAAATAGGCCTAGTAGAGAGTAAAGTTGTCTTAATTTTAATAGGTGTTTGAATTTTGATATGGTAAAGCCTTTTTCGTTGTTTGGGTTTGCTATTACCTAACCTAAAAAATGCCGTTAGTTGTGAAGAACAATTACCTGATTCTAAATTCGCCAATTTGGGTGCTATGGTAATAAATCTAAATGCTTTCAAGAAACGTGTGTCACTTCAGTATAGGCCTAACATAAATTTGTGATCCAAATCAGCTGTTTTATTTGTAATATGTAACATCAGATGTTTGAATTATATAATAAGGTAAGCCTTTTTTATTTATTTTTGTTTTATTTCGTTAGCCTAACCTAAAAAAACTGTTGTTTGTGAAAATACTCCCCAGTGGTACTACCGCAGACTGGGGAAACATACAAGTAAATCGCTCCATTTAAACTGATTCGCAACACTTGCGAATTTCACGGGAATGGCTATTGATTAGGACAAAGATTTTTTTATTTTTACTCATAATATATACAGGGTGGTTATAAAGTCACTCCCCCCCCCCCCCCCAACTTTAACTTTTGCGTTTGATAAAACAAACAAATATCCTTTGGGGAACAATACTAATTTAACCCAAAGTATCTTTTGAAGCAATCGGAAATTTTGAGTGTCCCCTAAAAATGGGGGATTTTCGGAGCAACTCAAAATTTTTAAATGGGAAGTATGGTCATGTGATACCTCATATTAAAGGTCTATTTAAGACTAGGAAAATGACATAAAGAAAATAAAAATCGGATCACCTAAAACAAAACGCGTTGAAATAAATCGACATAAAATTGCTAATATCTCGAAAAGGAAGAGGTTTTAGAAAAAACTTCAAGAGACAAAAAATTTTTATTTCAAAGTGCTCGACCTAAAAAATTGCTTCTAAATCGATTTTGTAAATTTTATTTTTACAAAATTTTCTAAGATGGAGAAGTAAAAATAAAAAGATCTAACTGTCTAAACTATCGAACGTAAGCAGTACATAATTAATATGCAATACCAATCAATTAAGTTGTATGAGGTCTTGTAATAAAATAGATAACGAATTAATTCGATCGCGTAGTAGGGTTGAGCGAATTTCCAAAACTGAGTTATGTTTTTAGGGTTTCGACCAACTATTTGGGAAGTTGGTTTACACGCGAGGGCTCTATTTTAAATGCCTGCCTGTTCTAGCCCGGCTCACGCGATGCTTTGTTCGACCTTACGGTCTCGGATTACAGACTGCTTCGCTTCGCTTGCAACGCATAAATTAGCTTTGCGAGGTCAAACATTCAGGATACTTCTATGATATTTTACGTTTTGATTTTGAGAGAACCAGTTGGACCATAAGGTCGTGTAAAAAAGCAAAATGTTCAAAACAATCTACTAAAATATTTTTCTAGATAAAACCTAAAAATTTCCATTCTAATACGAAAAATCCCAAAACATTGTTACTTCTGGTCGAAAAACGTGCTTCCTTTTTTTGGATTTTTGTTTCTGACGAACTTGACCGAGCTACTTATAACATCGACGTGTGTACCAAATTTGTAATTACACGGAGGTAAATTCGGCCGTTAGAGTGTTTAATGACACCAAAAAACATGTTCTGGGGAACATGATTGGTGCTCATTGACCACTCCCGACATTAGGTCTCGCCACAAGAGTCATTGCAACAGCTCATCTTTGTAATTCGTTAATAAAAGCGTTTTAGATATAAACTGCTGCATCGGGTTTGGAAATAAATCCCAAGCGTCTCATGCTAACGTGAGTCGAAGAGTGATTCGGTGTTTTGCGTATTGAAAACCTGAAGGGAAAGTTGATCCCAATACCGCTCAAATTAACACTAGCATAACCTAGCCCAGCCCAAACTATGTGCTAATTAGAAGAAAGTAGACGCATAGGCACGGACATTAGTATGTTTAATACTGTTATTATTTCTATGTAGCCCACAAGAAGAGAGATTCTGAAATATTCTTTTGATTTTAGAATTATAATATATGTAATAATATATAATATATATTATATAATATATAGAATATTATATAATTTTGTATATATATTATTATACAAATTACAAATAAATAACTTGATCACGCAACTGAACCGTTGACGTGAGTTGAGCGAATTAAGTTTATATGTTTTAGGGTTTTAACCAACAATTTGGGAAATTTATCTACTCACGAAGGCGCTTCGTTCCACTCGCAGCGGAAAAACTCGCTTTGCGAGGTAGCTCCTCGACCTTGTTGCGGCCTCGGGTTAAAGCTTCGAGTCGGCGTCGGTCAGAAGATGACTTAGTGGATTCGAACCGCGTACTTTTATGATATTTTACGTTTTGATCGATTTTGAAGGAACCAAGCGAGATTCTGTCCATTTATTTGAAAAAAACTTAAAACGATACCTCACTGAGCGAGCAGTTTACTCAGTGAGAGAGTACATGAACAAGTAGTCCTTGAGGCTAAACCATTGTTGTTTGTTCTGTAATAATTTTTTGTATCTTGTATACTTATTGTTCATTCTAATTTCAACTACTGTATTTTTTGTTAAAAATTTTTAAGTATTTAGCGTAGGACAACTCATATGTAGGCCTATACTTCAGCATAATTAATGAGGCAAATACATCATTTCATATGACACGATACACACAAACTAATAACATTTCAGTTGATCTTTGCTGCGTAATCAGAGTCCTGTATTCTATTCTGTCCACACTTGCACATGCACACGTAAATGGAGCTACGAATGCAAATTGCTACTAAATTTGACGATTTAATCAACAATAAAACAAAACGGCAACACCGCTTTTGCAGTCTCGCTACTATCTTGTACATTACCGTCGAATAGATGTCGCATATTTAATGATGTTGCTAACATTGAGGTGAAATTTTATAAACACGTTAAACGGCTACAACTAGTTTATCCATAGGCTGCATTGCATTTTCAATCTCTCATTAGAATCCGTTGTCCGAAGCTCACAGTTATTGAAGCGATTGTCTTCGTTTTCAGGAATGCATTGGCGACGCGAAAAAATAATTGCGAGATTCCTGTTGAATTTCGTTAAATTTCTCAAACGAATACTTTCTTTTATTTACAGTTTGCGTTCCGTAGTGCAATGTACCCAAGGCGTATTAAAGAAGGTGTACGTGTGCATCGAGGAGCGTGAACTCGTCCGGCCCGCGCAGCTACGTCACGTGCTACACACTGAACCAGTAGTTCCGAGCGCAATAATTGTAAGCTTTTGCTCAAACTGCGAATTAAATACTTTATGGTTGTCTAAAAATTATGTTTTTGGTATCGATGGAAAGGTAATAAAGTGAGCATTAAAATGATCTATGTCCATGGTCAAATATATCTAGGCGTATAAACAAGCCTAAATCTAATATACGGGTTTGATTGACATTAAAACTACCCTAAGTGAGGAAGTGTTTTACTATTACTTTCGGGAGGCATTCAAAGACATAGAAATGTAGAGAATAAAATGTAGTAAATACTGACATCAATTTTTTTTATGAAAGTTATAGCTGTCCTACATAATAAGATTGTAATCGGAAATATAGTTACTCGATTCTTGCGGCGATTGAATGTACGCTAATCCAATTTGTTATTAGTTCTCATTTCTCTTCGTTATTTATTATTCACATTGTTGTGAACAGGTAAATTTTGTTTAATGTATAAATATGAATTTTTAAAGAGTTATCAAATTTAAGTAGCTCTATAGGGTAAAACCTTTTACCATCAATAACATGGTGATTTTTCCAGTGTATTGGTTTTGTTATGTTTACTAGGCCTACTATTACTAGTAGGCTACTAAATTTACTTTTCAAAAATTGAAACTATCTAAAATTGTGATTGTTTAGTTAGCCTGCCCAAGGATAAATAATAAATAAAAATTAATATAAACTAATTGTCAATGAAATAATTAAAAAATAGTAGTCTAGGTGATAAATAAAAAGTCGTGGTGAATAGGCCTACAACATTGAGTTTTATTTCAGTATTAACCCTAGATTACTTATGTCAAAATTTTGTCACAGGATTACTTATGTATCGTAAATTTGACTAATAACAAATATTTATTTATTTTTACTGTACTAAAATATTATTGTAATTATTTTTTTAAATTGTAATTGTAACCTAGCATATTTTAGGGCTATATATATTTTTTATATAGCCTACATCAAATAAATAAAATCATTTGTACCACCAATATTTAATTTTTGTTAATCTTTAAAATTATTTAATAACATACAACAGCATTTCAGTTACGGCATAAATTCTGTCCACTTCGAACATAAAACAATTTTAATACTATAAAAATATGTGTTTTAACCGTCTAAGCGTCAGGCACTTTTTTACTGTTTGTACACTTGTCTTTATCGCTTAGATAGAATGTATCCTATTCAAGTAAAGTGTACACTATTATACAATTTATGTTCAGTAAAGTATGGAGAACATTGCCATGTAAACAAAATATTTAAACAAATTTCTATAATTATTTTTGTGTTTCAAAAGAAAAAGAAAAACCAAATTGGTAAACCAAAGTTTCAAAAGTAAGGGTTTTAGAAAAATACTACAAAATTTTTTAGTTATAAATCCAAAATATACAAAAATAGAGGAAACCCCTGCGTGCTAATCACGCCAACCTCGTTGGAACCTTCTAACACATAATCATTTTATGTAACATAAAAGTTAAAAATACAAATAATTGCTTCAAAGTATAAAATCAGATGTTAATGAAAATATTGGAGCAAAAAGTCGTTTAATCTGTTATTTTCTTAAATTGGTCGCTGTGGTAATGAATGTAAATACATGTGTTGGTTCATCATTCTAGGTCTAACCTAAGATTTTTTCCGACTAAATTTACAAATATTGATATACAAAATGTTTTTACTAAAATGAATCATAGCCTATGTTAATCAGGGATAGTGTAGCTTTGTATTTAGTAGATTAACATTTCTTGGGAATCGATGAAACCTTACTCGTAAAAAGCTGTCTTTTTTGTTTGAGTTACCGCAGCCAAACACGGCACAAAAAGGCATTCTAATTAATGGTTATTAATTATAAGAAATGTTATTACAATAATACACTATTTTACGTATAATTAATAACATAATTTGACTTCAAAAAAGCTTGAAGGTCGTACAAGTTTCGGCGGTAAATATGGGGAAGGAGTCTAGACTGGAGCTCCGACTGTAGCATTCTACGTCACGGGTAGGCTGGAGTGGAGGGAGAAGCTGCGCATGCACACACCTTCTTTAATACGCCTTGCAATGTACCCACATTGGACATATTTTAATGAACTCAAATTCAAAGCTTAGAAAAAATTGGGCAAACTTATACTTATTTACGATTTACAATATTGACAAGAGGTACTTCCGTTTTAATGAAAAAAAAAACAAAACACAATTTTTAGTAATTCTACAAAATGTATTGAGTCTTGCCGACCAACGGCATTGTCAAGGCAGCACAACATAGTGAGGGATTGTTCGAATAGAAAATGATTCATATGTTCGAACAGTTCACTTTTATTCCAATAGTAAGAAAAGTATCCGAATAGTTTTTAATGAATACTTTTTTTCTGGAATGTTTTACGCTCATACTGCTACGGATAAATTAATTATAATTCTAATCGAATACTTTTGCGGACTTTGGGCACTCACGAATACTTTCTACCATGAACTAACTGTTCACTAGATTACTATTCTATGGGTAGCTCACACACAATACACAAGTAGTTTTAGACTATTTAAATATCGGAATTCTTTATTATTTATTCATCATTTAGTTTACACATTTAAAAAACAAACATATTTATATTCCCATACCAATATAGTGTAGTCACTTAAACATTTTAAATTAAAATTATTCTTTAAAATTATTCTACAACATTATTGGTATGTTAATAGAGAAATATATAATTTAAAAATATTATGTTTGTTGCACAAGGACAACACATCTGATGATAAATGATTTATTTAACCTTGGTCAGTAATTTTCATTTAAAACTTGGTGTCTGTTGAATAAAAAATAAGCAAAAGCTATAACTTAAAACATGTGGCAGATTTTAAACTTTGGCTAAAATGTTTCAGCTTTTGATAACTAGCCTTAGCTAAAGGTTATCCATCTCATTTTAACCAAATGCTAAGACTAAAAGCTTTGACTTAATAGTGAAAGCTAAAGCTAAGACTAAATGCTAAAAGCTTTTGCTTATCTTCTATTCAACAGACACAATGAGCTAAAAGGAAAAATAAAAACTAAATTAAAATTTGAAATGTGATAACTTTAAATAAAAATGTTACTGTTCATTGTACATTTGAATGTAAACATAACATTTAACGAATACTTCTTTCTACAAAACCATTTACAGCGATTCGCCTCTCCTATCATGTCTTATTGTACAGAAAACTATTCGAATAGTTTTAAATGAATACTTATTCGAATAGTTGATTTCCTATTCGAACACTAAAAAGTATTCGATAGTCCCATCACTAGCTTAACACAGACTAAATAAAATATAGAAAACACAGAGAACAGTTGCTTGGCTGACAAATAAAAGTAAAGGGATAGGGTGGATGACGTGGATGACCTATGGTCACAGGAAAGACAATGGTTTCAGCAAGGATGAGTAATATGAATTCTACCTGATCATTTAGTACAAAGTTATGTAGGCCAAATAGACAGTAGTTTAAATGTAGGTCAAGTGAACACGAAATAAGATGGAGGTTGGATCATAATGACTCAAGTTTTTTCAATCATTTAAAAACTTATTTAGTGACATATTTTTACAATAATGTTAATAATTTTAAGAGAAAATCGATGGTGAAAAACGCACATCGATATCTCAAACCGTTATGAAGATATTTGCTTTTTATTTACATTGAATCGTATTATTTAATACTCATTATTTATTGTAATCCTCTGTGATATTTATTATTGTCCATTATTGTTAAATTGATGTACATTAAATTAATTCCTTATGATTTGATTGTTTGATCATGTTTAATTTTGTTCAACATTAAAATTTGATAGGTAAGAAGTTTAATGTACTTTATTATTTCATTTTTACATTAAATGATATGATTCAATGTAAATAAATTCAAATTTAAAACGGTTTGAGTAATAGATATGCGGTTTTCACCATTGATTTTCTCTTACAATTCTACATCGAAATGATGTGTCAATGACCACTTTCCTATTTAAAAACAGTTACAAAAAATGGCGGACCAAATTTTTGTCATTTTAATAAAATAGTATTTTTCCATAGATTAGGTTCCTCAATCACATCTACCTTCAAATTTTCCTTAAATACGAAATATTAAGCCGTTCTCAGACTTTTATAATATGGTTACAATTATGTAATTTTACTACGACATAATATTCAATTTGGAAACATTAGTCAACGAAGATCTATTCTATTATTTCATAGCTTTTAATATTGTTTCATACGGACCATTGTTATTGTTTCAATATTAAACGACTTGTAATTTTTTTTACATTTTCCACGTATATTTTTATGATTTCTTTCATTAATTTTGTTTAGTCAACTTATTGTTTAGCTTTTGTGTCTGTTAAGTGATTTTTTCTTTTACTTAGTGCAAACATATCAAAAGTTGGCGAAACTAACCTCTATATTTTCGAATATTATTTCTCTCTTGTTTTCTACAATATTCATTTCCCGCGGATATTTTTTGAGTGCTTTAGAGCCAGTTTTACTTGTTCTTTCGGAATTGAAAAAAATTTGAAAATCCTCCGGTCACCTCGTCATCCAGTTTTACCCTTTTAGTGACAGATTACGCTATACCAATGATATTAATTCTACAAATGGAAAAAGTTGATCATAAAGTAATCATGCGTAATGCTTATTGCATTATGTTAATTTTCGTTGCAGCTCAATACAGTACAGAGCTATAAGCGTCGCCCGTTCAAATCCAATTTAAGTTTATCTGTGTTTGAAGAAAATAAAAGAAAACACGGAAGGGATGTTATTTAAATTGTTTTAGGTAAATTAATAAAGTTTCCGCAGTATTAAGGTTTCGGGAACGAAAGTCTAGTTCGATTGTTTCTTACAAACAGCGCTGGCAACGAGCCGACTCTAGCCGACTGGAAGCCAATTTAGTCGCATTGTCAAAACATCGGATATAGCCAACTGCATGTCTGCACATTTAAGATCAATACCTCCCTTCTCCGTTATTAGCCAAGTCTTGCAATGAGCAGATTCGGAACAGTCAGCACTGACCATGAACTCTAGCTCTAATTTCCTGATAAAACTATATAGAGGACATTAAACAAAACTAAATTTTAGTGTATTCAATGTTGTCCATAAAGTAATGTACGAGGTCGGGTCGTAGGCAGAGTCCTTTAGTTGACAGAGCCGCAATCGTTAGTCACAATTCGACCTTTAGCACTGCTAATAGTGCTTCTCGTTCTTAATGATGTACAAATTGCTGCTCCGATTGCGTAATATGGATTCAAGTACTAATGGTAACCAACGTGCAAATGTTGCTTTCAAAGGAGTCAGGCCAGGACACAATATTTTGTAAAATTTTCTTTAAATTTTTATAATTATTCTTCATTTTTTTCTGTTTAATTTGATATACAGAGAGCTTTTTTATATGCCACAATTGGAATCTTATAAGCTATAGATCTGACAGCAAACTTTAAATGGGGAACCTTTCCTTGTTTTATTGAGAAATAAAAAAAATAGTTAAAATATTTGTAAATGGCCGCCATTTTCCAATACGGTGGGTCAACTTTAGAATTTCTTATGGAACACCCTGCATTTTATGACGAATTTGGATTTTACAAGTTATTTTAAGACTTCTTTGTTCTTGGTATTTTTTTAATTCGACTAACCGTTTAAAAGTCAGAGGGGTGTAGAGTTTTAGAAACACCGTAACTGAGCTGAAGATATTTTTGTATGTAAACGTTTGAACCAGTGAAAACGCACTTAACACTAACAAAACATTGTTTACACAAATAACTCTTTAAAATCAACGAATTGGCTTTTGTTCATTTTTTAAAACTATAACACGGAGGAATTAACACATCTTACCGGCACCAAGTTCACTTTTCATGTGTGACAAATTTGTAGTTTCGTCACTGAGTTCCTCTGTGTTATGGGCTTAAAATATTTACAAAATTCGTATTTGTGATTTAAAAAAGTTATTTGTTGGTCTAAACAATCTGATGTTGGCGTAAATAGCGTTTTCATTGGTTCAAAACGTTTCCATACAAAAATATCTTCCGCTCGGTTAGGGTGTTTTTAAAATTGTATTCCCCTCTAACTTTTAAACGGTTAGTCGTATCAAAAAAGTCTTTAAATAACTTGTAAAACCCACAATCATCATAAAATTTAGAGGTGTTTCATATGAAATTCGACTTTCCCCAGTGTTGGAAAATAGCGGAAATTCACAAATATTGTAACTACATATTTTTTAATTTCTCAAAAAAACAAGGAAAGGTTTCCCATTTAAATAGTTTGCTATCAGATCTATCGTTTACAAGATACTAATGGTGCCCCATTTAAAATAATTCGACCACGCAGCTGAACCGCAGACATGAGTTGAACGAATTTCCAAAATTAAATTTATAGGCCTATGTTTTAGGGTTTCAACCGACAATTTGGGAAATAGGTCTATTCACGACGGTGATGAATAGCTGCAAAATAGTTCGCACGCCATTCCGCATATTGGGAGTATCTTCAATACACGAAACATTGCGTGCTTCTCACCCCAACCCCCGTATTAGGAGTGTCTTCAATAAACAATGTGTTACGTGCTTCGCACGCCAACCCCACGGTAGGACCCACCACATGACTTTGAACCGGGTACTTCTATGGTATTCTACGTTTTGATCGATTTTGGGGGAACCAAGCGAGCTATAAGGTCACGTAAAAAACAAAATGTGCAGCATATCATCCTACATTTATATTTGTAGAAAAACTCAAAAACAAATTCATTCTCGTAGGAAAATCTCAAAAAATAGTTGTCAAAAAACGTACTTTCGATTGATTGATTTTTTTGGCTAACGAACTGGTCCGAGCGACGTAGACAACCAACATGTGTACCAAATTTTAACCAAATCGGACTTAAAATGCGGCCGCTAGAGTGTGAACACATGTATATATATAATATACATATATGATTTTTAATGACACCCTAAAACGTGTTCTGGGGACCATGATTGGTGCTCATTTGCTACTACCGACCTTAGTTAGCTCTTACCATAAGATCCACTGCAATAGCTCATTTTTCCTATGGAAATTCGCTCAAAATACACACTGTATAATAAGCGGGGGAAATATGGCGAGAAGCGTTTGCAGGGCCATCATAATAATATGCAGCTGAAGCTTACCAAAACAAGGTAGGCTAACTTTTCCGTGAGTTTTTCAACTTTATATGAATTTTGCTCAGCAACCATGATATAGAGACCTGAAATGTTCACCACATATTCGTCGATATGTCTTACAACTTTAGACATGGGGGTTTTATATCAGGCTTAGTTTAAAAAATATAACATTAAGTAAGGTAAAAAACATGGAAAAATGTTTCATCTAAAAAATAAAAGTAAATTTTTTTGCAAAACCGCATGTCCAAAGTTGTAGGACATATTGAAGAATACGTGGTAAAAATTTCAGGTCTCTATCTACTATGGTTGCTGAGAAAAAGGTACATAAAAAGTAAAATTTATCATTGTCGAGATAGGACTGGCAAGGACCTTTATGATTCAATAGGAATGATCAAGTTAATCTGTTATTGTGAAAGGAAACAATTCAAACTTGGACCTTGGTACTTAAAAAATTACGATTGCACGACAAATTAACGGGATTTACAAAGATAGTAAAAAACAAAACGGATGCGTATTGTGATTCTGGTCAAAATGAGACCGTGCAAACAGTTGTATGATAAAAATAATTGGACCACGCAGCTGAACCGCTGACGTAAGTTGAGCAAATTTCCAAAATTAAGTTTATATGCCTATGTTTTAGGGTTTCAACCAACAATTTGGGAAATAGGTCTACTCACGAAGGCGTTGAACAACTGTCTGTGTGTACGCAATATATTAGTAGAATTTGTTTGCACTTGACTTCGAACCGGGTACTTTTATGTATTTTACGTTTTGATCGATTTTGGGGGAACAAAGCGAGCTATAAGGTCGCGTAAAAAAACAAAATGCGCAGAATAACATGCTACATTTTTATTTTTAGAAAAAAATTTTAAAAAATTTAATTCTCGTAGTAAAAATCTCAAAAAATAGTTACTTCCGGTCAAAAAACGTACTTCCGGTTGCTGGATTTTTTTGCTAACGAACTCGTCCAAGCGACATAGACAAACAACATGTGTACCAAATTTAGACCGAATTGGACTTAAAATGCGGCCGCTAGAGTGCGAACACATATACATGTATATTATATATGTATATTATTTTTAATGACACCCCAAAACATGTTCTGGGGATCATGATCGGTGCTCATTTGCTACTCCCGACCTTGGGTCTTACCATAAGGGCCACTGCAATAGCTCATTTTTCCTATGGAAATTCGCTAATAAAAGAAATACAGTTTTTGGACGTCACTACAGCTGACAATTAAACCAAATAACGGCTTGTATTATTTAGTAAACATTTTCAATACGGTAAGGTTTTTAATACGGATTAAATTATTTTTCTCGAATTAAGTCTATTTCTTATTAAGTACAATGAAAGCTTTCAAGGTGACGGACATGTCGTTGCAAACATGTTTGATAAATTTTTGTGAGAATTATTCATCTCTACACTGTTCGTAATCGATACAACTGTCATTTCAAAGAAGATTCAATAAAGTATTTAAAATACCAATTCCGATTCCATGCCTTTCAAAAGATAACTTTGTTAATGATAAATTATATTGTACAAATGGTTTACTGAGTTTGTATTAATGAAAAAATATACTACAGATACATCTTTGTGGTGTACATATAAACCAATTAAAAAAACATTTTAAAATAATCTCGATCCTTAAACTAGTTTTGACCAGTTGCCAAACCATCGTAAGATGTAAGCTAAAAGCAAGTATAAATCTACAGGTTTTTATCATCACGCATTTGACATACCGTACCTAATAAGAAACTACGAACAGGTTTTTCAACTTGTGTGCTTGGATTATAAATATACGTGCAATTGCTTCAACAATTTTGTACATGCAAATATCTTTACCTGTGTATGAGTACACTGACCTAGGATGATATCATCTTCTCACTAGATAGTAGTTTACCCTTTCATTTCAAGTAGGCCACATTTGTACTGTTATTTAGCTGTACGCCTTCACACAGTTAGAACGCAACTCACATAACACTACTGTACGATTGACACAGTGCAATTTAAGGCACATATACACTTTTTTCTATTCATATATTGAATTTCTGTACGAAAGATGATCTATTGCAGTGACTCTTACGGCGAGACCTAATGTCAGGAGTAGTAAATGAGCACCGGTATGGTCCCCAGAACACGTTTTTTTGTGTCATTAAAAACTGTATACAAATATATATATATATAAAATGACAATAAAATTACACCACTGTAAGCTGCGAATAGAATTAAGATTGTTTTCAATGTCGTTTCATACGAGGTATTCAGTCTATTAGTTTAAGAAATGCAGTAAACCCTACAAGTGAGCTAACATAGACCAATATCTGCTGTGATCAGAGTGGCCCAGTTGGTAGAGCGTTACCACGGAATGGTAAAGGTCCTTGGTTCGAATTCCAGTATTGGTCCTTGTTTTTGGAACGAAGTTCTTCTTTACGCGGTAGGAGTTGACAAATAGAAAATGTAACGCGTAACGAAAACCCGTTATGAAATTTGTTGCTATGGTAATGAATGTAAATACATTCACGAAATGTGTTTTGATTCATGAATTATTTCAGTTAGAAGAAGTTTGGTTTCGTCCGCCTTGTTCAGGTATTATCGTCAAGCGCTGGTATTAACAATTGCAAAAGTCAGTTTAATTATCTGACTAGTGTAATACAAACTAAAAAAGGTAAGTTGATATAATTTTATATTTTGATACAAGTATTATTGTTTCCACACGTTTAATGTTATTATAATAAAGGTTTAGAATTAATTATAACCTCAAAGCTAAGATGGTAAACACAGTTAAATGTCCATTCATTTTAAATACATCCAATAAACATAAGATGTTGGTTCATCAGTCTAGGCCTAACCTAAATTTATCGTGCGTATGTTGCCGTTAGGTCAGGTAAAATAAATTAAACATAAAACGTATAAACTTAATTGTGGAAATTTGGTCAACTCACGTCAGCTGTTCAGCTGGAATTATTAAGACTCCAGCAGACTGGAGCGGAATATTCCCAGCCTCAGCGGTTATGGAATTAGCAACTGTATAAGTATTATGGACAGCTTCGAACCAAAACGTACATTTCGCAATATTGGCAGCATTTTTGTCGCCACGGATAAATCGCTATTTGATCTTTAGCTGGCTTCGATTTGCAAGACTAAAAACTGACCAGTCAGTTTAGAACAAACTTTTATCATAATTTGTCCTTAAATACTAAAGTCAGCCGAGAGTTATGAGTTTGTTATTTCTATTTGCAGACTAGGTCTCAAACGTTATGACAATGAATTTCGCAAAAAAATGGTTGGAGCATTAATAAATGTATATTCAAGAAAAATATCACCAACACTGAAAAATTGATTTTCCTTTCTGAAAGGTAAGTTGCAACACCAATCATAGTCTAAGTATTTGTGTGAAAAAAGGTGTTATATAGGCCTACCATTAACAATATGTCAAATGAAAACAGTAAATGTCTTACGTCTTCAAAACCTTTGCAGAGTTTTGAATTAAGGGAAAGAATGCGTGTATTTCGTGTTGAGACATATAAAATCCGTTTAACCGTTTACTGCTTTCTCTTTCCGATTATTTAAATCTTACAAGACTATTTGACAATTACAAAAATGGGCAATAAAAGTGTTTTAAAGCCTTCGGAGGTAGAACAAGTTGCCGCAAAGTGTGGCCACTCACGCGAGATACGAAGTGGTACCAGACAAATGTTGTTTTAATAACGACATCGTTTTGCCCAAGTTTTATATCTTTTACGAACTTTGGTAAAAGTATGTCTCGCCCACAATAATTAACAAATGCAGTTCTAGTAAAGACATCTGACAGTCCTATGTACAGAGTGTAACGAATACCGCCCGAGCTGTATGCATACAGAGCTAATGGTTCAGTTTTTACACGCACGCCTGAAGAATATATTTTTTTTTTTTTTCAAATCCCATATATTTGAGGAATGGGCGTCGTTTTTGATAATTTTAAAAATATACACATAGGTTGTGAGTCACATGATTTCAAAAGTCCAAAAGTAAATATTGAAGAAATTTAGATTTTTTTTTAAATTCTATTTGAGCTATCAATAAACAGTTTCACTCTCTCAACTAAAATATTTACTAAACATTGCTGATAAATATCTTTTCAATCAATGTCCAACTTGGGCAATTTTCCATCATTTAAAAAATATGAAATAGAAGATCCATACAAAACGTAAAAATATGTTTCGCTGCCATTTTGAAATGTTCAATAGTCATCACCAAAGCTTGAATATAAAAACATGATCAGATTTAAAAGCACTTTTTTGGATGAGGTAAAATATACGATCTCGCGAGACGGGAGACACTTTGCGTTTTTGATTTCGTCGATGATGCCTTCTTCATTGGTTTACACACGTACTGATATAAACCAGAAGTTTAATGTAACAGCTGATCGTTAAAGAAGAAGAAATCGTCGAAATAAAGTAGGCGGTGTTAAATTCAAAGACTTAAACTCACGCTACCGTTGAAATTGACAACGCTCTTCCTCATTTTGTAAGATGTGTTAAAATAGTTTACTTATAATACCTGAAATGGACATTGCGCTTCCTAATTTTGTAAATTGTGTTAAATAGATTTGGTGATACCTCTAAAATGGACATAGTTTTTTCTCATTTTTTTTAATGCCTAAATTTCCTAACTTCCTTGTTATAGTAATGAATGTAAATGCATTAAAGAAACGTGTGTTGGTTCAAACCCAAAATTGTATTGTTAAACTTTTAAAACAAATCAGCTGTTTATCTTAAATATTTAACAACAGATATTAAAACTATAATAAATTTAACCTTTGTCGGACCTGTGTTGGTTCCGGGTAGATCGAACCTAAAATTGTGTTTTTAAAATTATTATTTGACTTAAAACAATCATGATTACGATATCTTTTAGATTTTAATTTTTAATGTGACATGATAAAAATAATGATCAAATTTCGGATTAGACCAATATAGCCAACGATTTATATTTATGACAGTTTTGAGCACTTCTGTCGGCAATCCCACGACTGTTTTTCTTTAGACATGAACTCTTTATTTCCTCCAAATTATATAAAATTTAGCCCTAATTGGATATTTTTTCAACGAATATATCATTAGCAATGTTTGGTAAAACTTTCAGTTGTAATGATGAAACCGATCAATGTCAGTACATAAAAATAATAAAACCAAAATGTGGTCTTTTAGTGCTGCCATTCTGAAACGGGACTAGGTCGATCAACTACTATGCAAAAATGCTTCAAATGCACAAGTTTTTAGAAGGTAAAGCGTCAGCTAGTAAAATTGCAGTTTTTAAAAATAAAATCGCTTAGTGATAGTATATACAAATTTTTAAAACAATTATAAACTTTAGGGCAATTATCATGAAACGGGGCCAAGCAAGTCAAAACTTTTTATAAAAATATTTACTATTAAAGACCTTTATAATGATGTAACAGTCGACGTACGTTTACAATTGAAACTTAGCCAGAATATATGCCTATTGCAGTTGAAATAGTGTCATGTAACTAAATTTCTACGTTTGCTCACTACACGTGCAGAAAGGATGCTATGTTATGCCCATTCTAATAATTCGATCACGCAGCTGAACCGCTACGTGAGTTGAGCGAATTTCCAAAATTAACCATGCTTTAAGGTTTACAACTCTTTGGGAAAATGTTCTGCTCACGAAGGTGGTGAATATATTAGTAGAAATTGTTTGCTCCTCAGCCTCCAGCGCCGGTACAGGTGCTCTTTCGTTCCGCTCTCAGCGGAAAAACTCGCTTTGAGAGTTTGCACCTCGTCCTTGCGGCCTGGGATTATGGATCTTTGCGAGTTTGCACCTTGACCTTGCGGCCTGGGATAGTGG
>JAGFPH010007382.1:36545-60059 GCA_018207615.1 Philaenus spumarius | reverse complement strand
TGCGTGCTTCGCACGCTAACACCCGTATTGGTAGAATTTTCAATACACAATACATTGCGTGTTTCGCACGCCAACCCCCTTATTGGGAGTATTTTCAATACACAGAGCATTGCGTGCTTCGCACGCCAATTTTAAGCCTATGTGATATGGACGCACAGGTGCGTCCGCTGTAAAATATTAGTGAGTATTACGTAAATACGTTCAAAAATAAAAAATAAAGTAATTTCTACTCATTTAGGCTATGAATATAAAAAATAAAAGGTCAGGTCCTAGCATAGGAAATACGAAATTTGCGTAGCAGTGATCGTGTTAATTAACAGGAATTAGAAGTTATGTAATAAAACGTAGGTTACAAGTAAATTACCAATGTAAAGTAAAGTGACTTGCATCACATGTATCCCTTTGCTTCTAAGCCAAACAGTTCTTCTAAAAAGTTTTTTTTTTTTGCCACTAGATCTCAGCACATGATAGACTTACAGTTATATTCCTTGGCCACAAACATTTTAAATTGTCGAAGAGCCAGTTTCTGCACTTTACTCCATTATTCTAAAAATGTCACTTGTACCTTTTGGCTTCTGAGCCCTTCATATAAATAAGCGTCTTTGTCCTGACTGAATGACCGACAGACACAAAATCAACGTAGAGCAAAAACTGCTTAAGATATAAATACGAAAATTTTAAAAGTATATTTTTATGTTGTCATAGAAGCACACTAAGAAAGAATTTCGCTAAATTTGTATTTTAAAGCGTAAAAGCAGTGAAAATTCGAGGGTCCATTCCCAGCCTAATAACATATAAAACAGCTGATCGGATCAAAAGCTTAGCAACACATGTTTGTTTACATTCATTACCATAACAACCACCTTAGCGAATTTAGAATCACTGTTGTTAAAATTTCTGTGCATAATGTAAACATTGATCCAGAAAATTAATCTATATATTATATATATAACTAGCTGGCCCGATTCGGCCTTGCACGGATAAACAAATCAAAGTTAAATGTATATTAACCAAAACAATATATTAATAAATATATATTATACTACGTATTTCTTATGGGGATTTTTAGTAACTTTGACCTCCCCAAACTCTCCCTTAAATTTCGAACATTTTAAAAACCTTACTTAGCGAGCACCTATGGCCCTAGAGGAAGCTGGCATACCACATTTCATTCCAATTCGTTCGGTGTTTTTTTTTTAATAACTTTTACCCCCTTAAACCCCCCTAAAATTTTGAATTTAAAAAAAAATTCTTAGCGAGCACCTAGGGCCCTAGAGGAAGTTAATACCAAATTTCATTCCAATCCGTTCGGTGGTTTCTTGAGATCCAAATACCACTCATTGACTCACTCATCACGAAATCTCAATTTGGTATGAAGCTTCCTCTAGGGCCCTAGGTGCTCGCTCAGAAAGGTTTTCAAAACATTCGAAATTTTAGGTGGAGGGGGGTGGGTTTGGATGGTCAAAGTTACTAAAAATTCCCATAAGAAATACATAGTGTAACACGTTTACTGAATTTTGTTAAATATACATTTAAAGTTTGATTTGTCTATCCGTGCAAAGCAGGATCTGGCCAGCTAGTATATATTATATATATATATATGTATAAAAAAATCAATGTTTCGTTCTTCACAACCAACAGATTTTTTCGGTTAGATTAATAAACTAAAAGCAAACACAAACACAAATCAATGCCTACTGTATTATAATTCAGTTGAAACATTTGTTGCTACATATTATAAAGAAAACAGCTGGTTTGAATAAAAAACAATTAATCAAAACATGCTTGTTTGCAACCAATTTAGCAAATCTAGAATCGATTAATTTTCACAACTAACACTTTTTTTTATATTAGGTAAAATCAAACAAAAGACTTACTGTATTATAAATCGAACATCTGGTTTACATAATTATTATATTGTTACCTTTAGTTGATTAATTCATTTTCTAAATATTAATGGTGAAATTAGTACGCACGCCGCAATTCGAAATTCAGGGGGTGTTGGCGTCTATTTAGATCTCTGTCTTACATTAGCTGTGTATAGGCCACCGCTACGTCCTTGAAAGTATCAGATTATACAATAATCTGTTTGCATTTGCTTCGCCGCCGGGGCTGGTGAGCGGAGCGTGCAGTTTCGGAGCTCCTAGTCACCAAACGGATCAATGGATTGTGCTTCCTGACCTTCAGTCCCACCTTTGGCGCACCATCGAGATTACCTTATCAGTGACGTATACCAATTGAACTTTAATCTCTTTGTTAGCGGATACTGAAACGTCATTTTTACAATGCTAAGTATGTTGACAATCGCTCACGAGACCACGTCGTGAAGTGATTTCCATTTGAAGTGGAAGTCGAGATCATCCGATTGTTGGTATGTATATCGTGATTGAATACGTTTAATTAATTTCTAGAGTAAAACCTTCAAGAAACCGTTTGTCATACCGTATCAGTTGCAACGCCAAGAACCATATGTGTGTGGTGTTTTCTTCAGTGTTAAAATTGAATACATTTTCTCTTATCAGCTTCTTTATCACAGACTATCTTTCACGGCTCACTTGAAAGATCACGCGAATGCCAATACTATTTTCCTTTTTCAATCCACTACTGTTAACAATAATAGATTTGTAATTACAAATATTGATTGGATTTGTGAAAAATTTATCCAAAACATGCAAATTTTATATCTCTCTATTATAAAAAAAGTTTTTCTACTTCTTCTTCTCATAATTATAAAGTAATAAGAACAGCAACCTAGCGAAACCACTGCCAAGGGAACGGGCTTGGAAAAATTAGCGGGGAAAGAAGACCCTGTTGAGTCAGTAATAAAAAAAATCTCTCTATTATATAAAACCGTTTTTCTACTTCTTCTTCTCATAATTATAAAGTAATAAGAATAGATTAAATACGTGTATTGCATGGCGGTGACCATTGCATAACTTCCAGGCACCGTGTATTGCTTATCGAAGACGTATTGCATAAATTCCAGGTGTACATTTTCATGAAATCGATTTTGAAGTCGAAAAAATAAAGTTGAACGGGGCCCCCCGGAGATTGCGAAGCGATCGAAGGTTGGGGTGGGGGTTCGATTGCGGAGCGATTAGGGGCAAAGCCCCCTAGTGTTTTAACAAAATAATTTTATTGTTTGTCCGTGTTTGGTTTGTGATTTATTAATTTAGTTTGAGTTCCATTGAGTTTCATCGGCGTGAATCCAAGGCACTTGGCCTCGAACTGGCGCGATGGGCCGGGGTTTGTGGGGAAAGGGCGTAAGTAGAGAAAAAAACATTTTCCCACACCACTTTCTAATGTGATTCATCCTTCAAACGAACTAGTTGATGTTTACCTCACCCTTAACACGTTCACTGCTACGAAAATTTCGTATTCCTGTGCTAGGAGCTGACCTTTTATTTTTTATATTTATAGCCTAAATGAGTAGAAATCACTTTATTTTTTTAATTTTGAACCTTTCAAATTCGGACCAAATCGTAGTGAACTGCGGCCGACGAGTGCGAGCACAATATACACATTTTATGACACCACAAAACGTGTTCGTTGGACTATGATCAGTGCTCACTGACCCCTTTCGACCTTAGATATCACCATAAGAGCCACTACAATAGCTTATCTTTCCTACGGAAATTCGCTAATAATGTATGCTCAGCTGTTTGACTCGATCATTTTAAAAATATCAACAGAATCAGACAATTTCCAAAAATATAATTTTATTGTTGTTGTAATCTTAGCTGCTTTAATCTAAAAAAAAACTGAATTCATTATAAATTTAAGTAAATTAAATAAACATATTCCATTTGCTGTAATGAAGAATCTTTTGGCCGATTTTAGAATGTTCGCCAATTTACTCCCTGTTGGAGCTTTTTCTGTAGAAATTAAGAAAAAAAAAATTATGTATATCTGGATTTGTAATAATTTTTTTTATTGTTTAAGTGAGTTTTTTAAGGCTGATGTCAGGAACATTGTTTTTTAGTATTGTTACATGTTGCCCTGATTTTGTTTTATGCTATTGTTGTGCAGTAAAGTTGTATTTTAGTAATTAGTGCATTTATGTTATTACTTGACAAGATCAATACACTGTAACATGTGTCTCTAGATTGATAAATAAATCAAATCAAATCGAATTAGTTTAGAACAGAATAGAATAGATAAATTTATTACAACACAATTTTACAAATAAACAAAAGAAATACATAATAGAACCGTGTTTTAAAAGCAACCCCAACAGGTAAAAAAACCAATTACTGGGGCGCCATCTATACAAAAATAAAATAAGTCATGCCTAAACTAATTAAAACTATGAAACAAATAATTAAACAAAACAACCAAATACATAATCAAACACATTATATACAAATAAACAATAATAATGAAAACATAAAAACTAACGTATTATACCTAGCTGTTGAGTCCCATCAAAACTTGCAAACCCACAGTCAGCGCTGGTTTAATGCAGACAAAGTCTCCCTGCGGAACCTCGACAAACCCCAGGAAACATCCACCTTGTGAGCGACCAAATTGTACAGAGCAATTGACGAGTTCAGCGGCGACGACGCATGAGCATGGGTTCTAATACGCTCCTGGTAAAGTGGTCGTCTGATTCTCATCCCATAAGGTGGAACACACCAGCATATCTGTCTTAGGCTCTCAGGATCCTCAATCATGCCACACATAACTCCTCTCAAGAAACACAACCTCAACAAATTTCTCCTAACTGCCAACGAATTGACTTCAAATGCACTCAAAAATTCCCTATATCTTATTGTCCAAATTTGCTGGTTATTAAATCCAAATTTTTTATAAAATAACACACTCAAAAATCTTTTCTGAACTTTTTCTATCATATTTACATAGTATTTTGTTGTTGGGGACGAAACAATACAGGCAAATTCCAGCCCTGATCTAACCAGACTATTAAAAATAAAACTTTCATAACGACAATATTATTAAAATCCCTCCCCAACCGACAAATAGGTGGAATAAACTCTCTTTGCTATATTAACAATATGACAACTAAAAGATAAATCTTGTGACATAAGAACCCCAAATCCTTAAAGCTAGTAACTCTGTTCAATAATTGCATATCAATGTTATAATTGTTAATTAAAAGCTGTAATACTCTATAATATGACATGACGCAACATTTTTTAATATTAAGAAGAAGTTTATTTAGAAGAGTTTAGATCCTAGGATGGTTATCTGAGGCCTAAATAACAATCGGAATTCCTACATTGTGTAGCTAATTTTACCAAAATAACATTGCTCAAAAGATTCTACAAACACTGAAACCGAATCATGTGAGGGTTTTTATTGTGTGATGTAATAGTTAAGTTTATATTACCGAAGTAATATCCTAAATTATTTCGTTCACAACTGTACTGGCAAAGCAAGCTCAGGGTTGGAGAAAAATTTGCCTTAGTACTAAAATATTTTGAAAATATCCACAAAACCCTTAAAAATGAAAATACTATGGACATGTATTTTAAGCCTTTAAATAATAGTTGAAATAGAAAAGAAGAGCTAGACAGAAACATTTATATCAATATCAGATTCTCAACTAACTTGTCAATCAAATTAATTTAGTAAAGTAATTTCAAAGTAAATACCGGACGTTGAATAAAAATCAAATCACTTAAGTTGATGAAACACTGACAAGTTTTATCAGAAGAAATGAAATGTTTCTAATTCCAATATTCCCGAACCATTTCTCGTGTTGGAGTCTCGCTCTGTAAATCAGCTGTTTGGACGTTCAGATGCGATTAAATCGCCGCTTCGGTGTTATCATTCACTATCCGAACCGTCAACACGTGATAGAATGTGTTGTGTGTATGATTACTGAATGCACAATATATATCATTCATAGATTCTCTAATGGCCTAACGTGCAACCTTCGTCAAGTACATCTTTGACGTCACATCTGATAACTAAAAGACCGGTAGCGAAATAGTATGTGGCTCGGTCTTCCGGGCTTTAAAGAATTCCCCTGGTAGGATCTCTTGTTCGTACATTTGTCTGTCACAGCCCGTTTTTTTTTCAAAACGGATAAAAGTATATCGATGGAATTTGTTTACAGAGTTTCTCGCAAGTAATGCGTCGAAATTCAGAAAATTATTCTTTGAGTTAAGATAAAGAACATTCTTTATAAGTTTAGTTTACGCTTATTTTTTTGCAAGGTAATTTATACCTACAGAATGATTTATTATTATTCTATTTATTTTAATTTTATTATTATTGTTTTAGGTGAAAAACCTGAACCGTTATGGTTTAACCGGTTGTTTTGAAACTGGTAGTCTAAGCTTAAGGGTCTGCTTAACTATTTATTTCGTTTACTTTTTATCGTAAAATTGTTTGCAAGGTCTCATTTTAAGCACAGTCACAATACGCATCCGTCTTGCATTTAGATTTTTTTAAATGCTTTTGATTTGTTATGTAATTTACATTTTGTAAGTACAAAGTTTGATTTTTTTCCTAACACAATAAAACATTAATAATGAAAAGTAATTTGCAAGCTGGATTCGAAATTTTATAAAGAATATTAAGTTTTTTTTTTCAACACTCAATTGCAAAAGATAGACTTATAAAATAAAATGGTTTGAAATGAGGCAATGCCAAGGCGTTCAGCTGCAAGAAATTGCACTGTTTAGATCGGGATACAGTGAGAAGCGGTTACGTTTCCGGCTGCTTTCTCGTTTACTGGAGCAGACCCTTAAGTCTGTAGTCCGTAATACAATCTAAAATTATTCCAAATTTCATCTTAATAGCTGTAGTACTTTTTGAGATAGGTGTACTTCAATAAAAACATTTAGAATTTACTAGAAAACTCATTTTAAGATAAATAAGTTGCTTTATTTTGAAGGTTACGTCGAATTTACTTTCATTTAAGACTTAATGCATCCCACAACCATACTCAGGATCACCATGATATTTACAGAAAATAGCTCAATATCAAGAATATACAGTATCCTCAAACTAGGAATGTGTCTGGGCCTGAAGGGTGTGCTATCCCTTCTATTTCTCCCCGAACCTGCCTTGGCGGTACAACCGATTCCACGAAAACTAGGTTCGCTAATTATATTTTAACTAAGAAAGTTACAACTCCGTAACTCTCACTTTGTTATGGTTTTACCCACTCCTCTCAGACACACTCCAAGATTGAGGCTACTGTGCATACGAATAGCTAGAGGAGAAGGGGCGAGATAGGCAATGCGGTAGCCTCGTTACACCTTGTTCTTACCTCTTGCTAATACAGGTTAGGTTGAAAACCAAGCAAGCTTGTTATTGTTACTCCTAGATTGTGCTGATGTATTAGTTTTTACTTGTACATGTATTAGTTGGTAGTGTAAGGTTAACCTTAGAAGATAAAGTAAAGTAACTAATGCCTGGGTTACATTGGTCGAGTAGAAGCGCGAGTTAGTGGCCGAGTTAGAACTTTGCCTTTAACTTGACCAATGTAGACAGAAAGGCGAGTCGTGTGATGGGCGAGTCGGTTCCTAGACCCAGTTGGCGGGCGAGTCGAGTGCTTTCAGCAAACAGACAGCTGCTCGCCCACAAGCTTTCCCCCCACCACCAGCAGTTTTATACTGCCACCTTACTCGCCCTGTGTAACCGTTCAGTCGAGTGGAGAGTGCGAATAAAGAAACGTATTTTTGTGCCATTTCGTCATACCTACTGTCATAACTTTCTATACTGCATGTGAACGAACATTTCTAAAAAGCAGCGAGTACTCGGCCGAGTCAGCTTGCCCTTCTACTCGACCAATCTAATCCAGCCCTATGAGATGTTAATTTATTAGTTTTATTGAGGGCAAGCCTTAGCCGAGTGGATAGTGTGGGATCAGAAGATCCCAGGTTCGAATCTCGGCTAGAGACCAGGTAGCTTTTCACATCTGTGGTTTGAGGGTAGGAGGGCGGAAGTAAAGCAAACGGTAAAACAAAAATTCATTTTATTTTATAATTTTCTATCGTTTGAGTAGGGTTTATTGAAAGATATCGAAACTATTTTGAATTACAGAATTTTAAACGATGCAGTTGTCAAAATATACTTGGAAATTTTGCTAAAAATACTATTTATTTCCAAAAACATTGCGGCTAACATTTGAAAAACACGAATGACATCATTGGTACTCATATGCTTAAAATGTTGCACAATAGGTCTATATCTCAATACTGTAATGAAGCCAATTGTGCGTGAGAAAGTGTTTAAAAAATAGTTCATTTCATTATTCCACATCAACAATAGTTTATTATATAATTACGTATTACATAATTTAATTATACAAATATCCTTAAATCAAACGATAAAGACACGTCTGAAAAACCTATCCAACAAAACTAACCTAGTCATTGTGAAACAAAAACTAAATTTTCTTTCAGATAATTCAAACAATAGATAGTACGAATGGGCGTGGCTATGTAGCACTTGATGAAATGATTTCCAGGCGCAACTACTTGAACGGTAGATAACACATTAGATATATACCATGCAGTGTTCATCTGTGTCTGAAAGATTGCAGTAATCCGTGTCTACTCTGTTATTTATTCGAACGTCTAAACACGTCAGTAACACACGAGCCACGTCTGAATACCCGACAATAGGGTGGTTATTTATCCCAAGAAATTAGCATTGGAAAACAATACTTTGTTCAGTTCTGAACCAATCTCCGGACATTACAGAAGTTAAACTTCGCCAGTTTTTTTTTTTTTTTTACACACATAAAGACTGACTCTCTTGGTAATATAGCTGGCCCGATCCGATTTTGCACGAATAGACAAATCAAAGTTAAATCTATATTAACAACAAAAATATATCAACAAATATATTATGCTATGTATTTCTTATGGGGATTTTTAGTAATGTTGACCTCCCCCCCTAAATTATTTCTTAGCGAGCACCTACGGCCCTAGAGGAAGCAACATACCAAATTTGATTCCAATCCGTTCGGTGGTTTTTGAGATTTCGTAATGAGTGAGTCAGTGAGTGGTATTTGGATTTTATATATATATATATAGATTGATAAATATAAGTTATCTGTATTGTGAAGTTTCTTAAAATGTACCATAAAATACAAGTAACTGACTATAGGTGATTCCCAAAATGTATTCTATTGCAACAGAACAAAATAAGACAAAGAAAAGAGGAAGTGTTTAGAAAGTGACCTACTTATTTATAAATTGCAATTTGAATTTGAAAAAAAAAACTGTTTACGTTTGTACATATTTTCTGAACGTTGGGTGCATTTGTTTAAACATTGAACTAGGCCTATGTGATCGGATGCCACTTTGCACTCGGTTTGCATAATACAGTTCGCCGAGTTGAGACATATTTAAAGTGTGAGCAAACCTTTGTCGGTGATTCATCTGATAAATAATGACACACCAGACACCAGTAGATTAGCAGTAGATAACAGTATGACAGTATGACCAACTGTTGTAACTGACAACAACCGGCGAGAGATTTTAAAATAAAAAAAGTTACCAGAGAAATAGCAATATATCATAATCATAACAGAATAAAAAAATATTGTACAAGAAAACAGTTCAATTTATCGATCATATTTTGAGATACTGCTCACAGGACTGGTGTACTATAGTTTCATTTTACCCAATACGTGCTAAAACGCAAGGCCGTAGCTGGGGGTGGGGGGTTTAGGGGGTCAGACCCCCTCCCCCCAAATCCCTTACGTGGATTTTAAAGCTTTTATGGTGTTTTACGTTTTGATTGATTTTGGAGGAACTAGACGGGCTATAAGGTCGTTTAAGGGGTTGGCGTGCGAAGCACGCAATGCATTGTGTATTGAAAATACTCCCAATACGGGTGTCGGCGTGCGAAGCATTGTGTACTGAAAATACCCACCAATATGGGGTTGGCGTCGGCCGCTTCTCATACTGTTCAGTGTCAAGCTCACATGTGCGCCCTTAGCAGTGAACGTATTAAAAGGGTTTAAATTCAAATTCCCGGTCTTGCCCCCCCCCCCCCATCCCCTAAAAGTTTTACTTTCTACGGCCTTGCTAAAACGATCAAGTACGTTTTGTGTTGGATTGAAAATGTCGCTATTGTAATACTCAATCATAATATAAATTATAGTGAAAATCCTTTTCTGCTACCAAATACACATATTTTAATTCTATTCCCAAAGCCAAGATGATAAATAATAACAAACGTCTAAATAACATTGTGAAGTTAACAGATCACGATGTATACAAATTTAACCTTAAAATTATAAAAACTGTTGTTCATGGAAATGCCACTGAGAAAAAGCCTACTTGCCACAATGAAAATATATCATCAGTTAATTTTATATTTTGGAAGCAATCAAGGGTATGTCATAGTATTATGTACAAGAATCTGATTGGCTCCAAAATAATATTTATTTCATTCCAGATTCGCGGCTCTTTGGAAAATCATACACACTTCTTTGAAAGATGTACTGAGTTATGTATGTCCTTTTGTGCAACTTCCAAGTTAAAGTTTGACTTATTGCAATTTTTCATTTTATCGTATGAAAACATATATATTGTTTGGTATTGTTAGTAAATAAAATAGTGGTATTTCATAGAATAATCTTCTACATAGTGGTAGCCTGAAATTAAGGCTCTAGCTATTATAGTTTTGGCTGTACGTTGATTATTATTCAGGACTTCTTCTATTATATACAGATTATGTTTTTTAATTTTGGTAATTTGTAATATTTAAAATATTAAAATATAAGTTTTTTATACAACTACAATATTAACGAAATACTCACAGTTTTTCAAACTGAAAGATTTACAAAAGCAAGACTTCCAACAAGACCAAAACCAACTACGCAAAACCGAGACAGGGCAACAAAGATCTGTGAATGGAAATATGATCTTATTAATTAATTGTAGTTTAAGTGCAGAATAGATTAACAATAATTACGGATACTAAAAAACTGTTGATACAATCCATTAGTTAGATCCGTGGTATCACCACTATTAATCTCCAGAATTAACCAAATGCGTAATAAGTAATAAAATCGTCTAGACTGGGTTTTTATGCTAGCCTACTAGTTTTACAAAAGATAAGGAATATTAAAATTAACGATCGAAATGAATATTTTGTGGAGATTAACACGATTTCATGACGAGAAAAAATTTACTGTTTTGAGCGTGTTGTTGGAATCGGCATCCTTTGAGATATTCAAATGTTAAAGAATTATTTTACATGTAAGAGAGCACAGCATTTTTACCCCCACTACAGCAACTGGAAGAATTGTGAAAATTCGATCATCATTTGATGTAGGCTAAATCATAAATATTCAAACAATAAACTTTGAAAATGTAGGCTTAAAACTATCGGTGATTTTAGATAATTGTGCCGGACGATCTTTGGTACTTTCCAGTTTCTTTCAATGCTCTTTTGATACCTTTGGTAGTGGCATCGAAAACAAGTGCTTGAAACTGTCATTTGGATCAATAGAGGTATTGCTAATCGCACGCAGTTGAAATGGGGCGTTATTTCGGTTCATTTTCAATAATGATTAAAGAAATCTGGATTGTCTCAGAAAAAATGAACATATTTTGATTTATTTCACTGTCCCTTACCTCATTTATTGCTGTAATACTTACTTAGACATTTTGGGTAGAAAAAGAACAGCTGAATCGTTCGAACGATATCAAGATTTTTACAAATACACCACTTTAAATGTGGATAGTATAAATCTGCCAAAAAAACTTGATTTCGAAAACACGAGCAAGAGCCTGTCATATTTACTTGAACAACCAACATTTTTCGCGTCAAAAATTCTCAGACTGAAATTTCATTCTCGTTTCACAGAACGGCCACTCCCCGACGCCGCCCCTTCCAATCATCGTAATTATCATTCACCGTCGATCAATTGTGCGATGATTGAAAAGCGACCATCACGTGACCTTTGCATTCCACCTACATACCCAAGTACACGACGCGAATCTACACCCATGCATTACGTCAGGTGATGATTAATTACTTATCAGCTGGTAATTAATCAGCTGACGTTTCTCAGTCCGACAAAACGAGTCGGACATTAATTCTATACTTTACATGCGGGGTATCAAGTTTTTTTTACAGTCGAGAATGTTGCTTAATTCTAGACACAGTGTACCAGCATTAATAATATGTACGTAACATTCCTTTCGCATGATGAAGAAGTACTGTAAAAATCTCGTTAAACGCTATCCTTGGGTAATTCTTCTGATGTCCTATCCGTAGACGTATTGCTTTGGTGGCCGAGCTGATACGAGAACTCGGCGGAACAAATGGTATCTTGACTACTCGAACTTTTCCAAAGAAACGACTTTGAAAATAACAGTGACATCTTCAAATTGAATCTGCGTCACGATCGATGCCAGCAGTTCTATAACAGTGATGTAAAATTGTCCTATCATTCTATGAGCATTGCCAAAGTGGAACTAATTTATAGTAGCAAAATGGACATTTACTTGGTTTGAAGAACGCTCAAATATGATGAGTCCCGTACCTTAAAATAAAATGGCATCCTTAAGATCGCAACTGTCCGTCACGGTTGCTGTTCTCCGATACCGGAATGGATAAAAGTAACCTATTCCAAAAATATTTGTCATAGTATTAAAGCTAGCCAGCAGGACTTCCTTTAATCAGAATTCACTAGATATACTATGTATTTTTTGGGCCAAAATTTAGTACCCTATACAATAAGCAATTTATGACACTATCATTTCAAAGGTCCTTATTTAAGGCTATCAACACTATTGTTTTAAGAATTTGTTATAAGTTTTCAAGGTATTTCCAAATATGTTTGCTCAAACACCATTTTCTAAAAAAAAGAAAATACAATTTTGAATAAATGAGGGGTGTTACAGGTAAAAGTAAATATCGAGCTTGACTTGCGAGAAGATATATTGAGATAGAAAAAAAAACTTTAATACCGGATCTCACAACTAATACGTTTTTTTTAATTCAAACGCGTTTCAACGACAAAGTCGCCATCTTCAGTGACGCATGAGGTACAATATTGAAACTATAACTAATCTAACAGTGTTTTATTCCTCGTATTTATACAAAACTAAAAGGGGCGTGGCTTGAGACTACGTTACATTAGTAAGGCGTTAACTAGCCTGAAAGTCACTACATAACTAAACTAATCAAATCTCAAACAATACATTATTGTTGTTTACACAAATATAGAATTTTGTATTAGTCCTAATTTTTTACAATTATTTTACAATATTTGTAAATATAAAAGGTTTCTCGAGCATCTATTGTGTTGAGTTCTGTTACATTTTTCAATAATACAGAGTTTACTATTTTAAAATTATTATTATAGCTCGTGCAACACTGAAGATGGCGACTTTGTCGTTGAAACGCGTTTGAGTTAATAAACGTTTTAGTTGTACGATTCTATGTTCAAGATTTATTCTGTCAGTGCTAGAGGTACTAATTTATACTTTATAGAAAAACTGTATCGTGTCCAATTTTTGTAGAAGTGTTCTGGAAAATGTATTTTCTTTCGTGCTGGCTGTATGTGTTATAGTTTACGTCACAAGCAAAAAAGGGGATCTAAACTTTTTTTAAAGCGTAGAGTGTTTTTTAACTACCATTTCCTTTTACTGGTCCATTTATTCCCCCCATTGGTTATTGTTATTGGTTAGTTAAGTACGTAGAAGTTGGGAGAAGATAAGAAAGAATTATTTTGTTGGTAAAAAGTGGGGGTGGGGGTAAGTTAGACGGTAATTTCTTAATTCTGTCCCACCTTCTAGTTGAGATTAATATTAAGGGGTGGATACGTTGTTATTAATAATATTGGCTAAGGGAAACGACACATTAGAACACAATTTCGGGCGCTGATCCTTTGCAACCCTAAAATTGCTCTTCTTCGATTTATTTAAAATTAATTCTCCGTTTTTCATAGATCAGCACCTCTCTCTATTATATAAAAAAAGTGTTTCTACTTCTTCTTCTCATAATTAATTATAAAGTAATAAGAATAGTTACTATCTAGCGAAACCACTGCCAAGGGAACGGGCTTGGAAAAATTACCCTGTTGAATCAGTAAAAATAAAAATAAATCTCTATTATATAAAAAAGTTTTTCTACTTCTTCTTCTCATAATTATAAAGTAATAAGAATAGATTAAATATGTGTATTACGTAGCGGTGACTATTGCATAACTTCCAGGCGCCGTGTATTGCGTAGCGAAGACGTATTGCATAACTTTCAGGCGCACAATTTCATGAAGTCGATTATGAAGACTAATTCAAGTCGAAAAATAAAGTTGAATGGGGCCCCCCGGAGTTATTTTTCAATACAATTTGAATTTTCATCTGTCTGTATATCTGTATGTATGTCTTTATGTATGTCTGTACGTATACAAAGCTAGAGAGAAAACTATTCGATCGATTTCAAACAAATTTGCACCAGAAATGTCAAGTAGGCCCGTATAGATGCACGAAAAACGGTTTAGAAACATTTTGAAAAACAACCCCCTTTTTGGCAAAAAAAAACCCCAAAAAATCTGTTATTATTTTTTTATAAAAAAACGGCTCTAACGATTTTGATAAAATGTGGCTAATTTGTAGCCTTTAATGTACCACCATATGCAAAAAACGGCATCTTTCTAAAAATTCTCGTTTAGCTAATAATAATAATGATAAATGATTTTTGGGGGCTTTTTGTCCATAAAGGGGGTTGTTTTTCAAAATTTTTCAAAACTTTTTTTCGTGCATCTATACAGGCTTAGTTGACGTGTTTGGTGCAAATTTATTCGAAAACGATTGAATAGTTTTCTCCTTAGATAATAATAATATGTATTAGTTAATCTCCTACTTTAATAAAAAATCATCTCTCCTACCCCACCCTACAAGTCACAGTGTATCTGTTTAATAATTTAAATATGTTTGTGAGAAAGTATGTGCCAGTTTCTGGTACCGTTTATTTTATTTGTGATGCAATGGAAAGTTATTTTTAAAGTAAGGCCTTTTTCAACTATTAGGCTAGGTTGTAAATTAAAAGTGTAACATTTTAAGATGTGTTTAACCCTAATCTTGTAAAGTAGATCCAGTTTGGTAGGTTGAAGGTGCAAACGGTGCCTTAATCCATGTGTTCGCATATTAATTACATTAAACGCATTCAGTTATTATACTGTTGCCGCTAAAAAAAATAAAAAAATGTTGTAAAACCTAAATGCAACGGAGGCAATTTAATGTTTATTTTTTAAATAAGTTAGGTTAGAATTTATATTTGGGTATAAAGGTAACTGGTACATTTTCGACAAATCGACATTGAGAATAATTATTGTTCTAACTGAAAATCGATGTAGGCTACTTACTTTCGTATTGTCTCTTGCAGCTTTCTCCTTCGACTTTTTGTTGTACGGTAGTTGACCTTCACGCCCCGCCAAAATTTGATCGGCGTCGTTAAAACCCATCCTGAAATATGACCTTCGCAGATGGCGCTTCGGGTTCAATGCCGCTTTTTGACCTACAATTACCTTAGTAACCGTTTATGGTGTACGTTTGCCAGATTTAGTGTCCAGATTTGTGAAGGTGTCAAATTTAGACGAACAACTACTTTGGTTTTCAGTGCCCAGTAAATTGGTAGGAACACTGAATTTTTTATTTGCTTTGGATGCAACGCTAGATGGTTTTATTTTGCCAAGGAAAACATGGTTACTAAGTTAAAAGACAATAAGAATAATTATTTTATTCTGCATTATTATTTTACATACTTTTTAATATATTAACTACACGCCTTCCGTATTTTTTAAAAGATAAATTAGTATTCTTCATAACTACTATGTTTATTTTTCGCATTTGCGCACGCAAAAGTTAATTGAATAGTGTACCTACTTTTGTAGAAGAGCATCTGTACAGCTTTCAAAAATTGTAATATATCAATATGAAATTAAAAACAAGGACCCCTTGTGCCTAATGTACTAAAGTGTTATTTCCTAAAGTAAGGTTATCTTTAGACCCTAACTGTAGGCTATTTTTTTTATTATTCTTGCATTTCTGTTGCCGTAGGTCAGCTGAGGGTCGAATAGTAAATTTGCGCCGAAACTGTAATACCCTACGCACTTTATAATTTGTGAATTATATTTTAGATAAAATTAGGCCTCATTTTCTGCATGTTTTGGAAACATATTTTGTGTTTTCGTGATCTAGGCTAAATGGCTAAAGTTTAGAATACGCCTTCTTACCATATTCTTTAGTTTTTAAAAGAGATTTTCCCTACTCAATAAATAATGTATATATTACATTTTTGTATAATTATAACAAGATTAAGGTCTCCTTTTTACAAACATATTTGTGCAAACAAAATCAAATACACAGAAATGTTCTCTGTACATTTCTGAACACGAAAATGTATGTAAAACTTCGTCGGATTCTCGGAAATTAAAGATAGGAGAAGATGTTTATTTTCCTTGCTCCTTCGTTTCCCCAATTCCTTCCGAACTCTTTTCATGGATTCGAAATTATTATTATTTTTCATCGCAAAGAAACAGTAAAACAACACAATTATAACAAACAACCTGTTGTTCTTTCAAGCTGAAAACCTCAAATTACCTTCCCCAAGAATTTTACGACGTTAACACTGGTTTAGCAGACCCCAGATGCTAAAGTCGAGTATGCTATCGACTCTAAATAGCACACTTCTGTCAAACGAGTTTCTCCATTTTAACACACTTAACACGTTTAACATACTTAGCACAGGTTGCATGAATTATGCTTTGAAATTATTTACAACTGTAATTTTTTAGTTTGGTTTTTGTTTAGGGCTAAATAATGATAGTTCTTATGATTCTAATCTGACTTATAACTGCTGTTATATCATTAATTTTATTTAAAAATTTAATATAATTTGAAATCTTAACTTTCAGATCGTAGTAGTAAAACCTTCACATTTATTAAACAATACCAGCATGACTTAGGGTTGTTTTGTTAAGAGACTAATTTTATATATATATTTATATATTATAAATTATAATATAGCTTCTATTCAATTTCTTTTGTTTCACAATTTGTTAAGTTGACGATGTAAGCTTATGTAACGTGTTTGAGTTTATCTTTTTGTAAGTTAAAACAGTAAGATGTATTTCCTACTAAGGCTGGTGGAATGTTAGGATTTGGAGGGACTAGGTTAGTTGCTGGGTTTCTTTTCGACAGTTATTATTAAGTGATTTGTGTTTATCTTTTTTTTACATCTCAAACAGGGTTCTAACCTCTGGATGATTAAATATTGTTTTCTTCTATTTAAGTGTTTAGTGTGTATATATTGTAAAATTATTGTCAGAAGCAATAAATCAATGATAGTCCTAATACTGTATGTCAAACTACAGTATCTGTGTGGAAGATGAAGCACGCAATTTGACGTAGCTCTATAGTTTTAATATATAAATGATTTCATTACGGTAGTAGAAACCCGATTCACACTAGCATAAATAAATAAAAACAAAACTTCTAATTTTCAAAACTGTTTTTTTTTTTTATAAAATGGGAGTATAAAATAAAATGTGTTACAACTATTCGTGTACTTCCACAGTCAAACCAGTACCAGAGCAAACTAAACAACTGCTCCAGTCAAAATGTCGATTCAAACATAACCTCAAATAGTCAAAGCGGCTGCGATACACAACTAAATAAAACTGCCAAGCCACTCTAGGCAGTAGACTGTATGTGGGACAGAGAAGCAAAATGACCTTGAATGACGTCACATAGTCTGCACTTTCAGCTGTGTTACACAACAGTGTTCTGTATTTGCCTGTCTGCCATTCCGCTGTATTTACTGAAACATGGAACAACATCTGAACTTTGTTTATGCAATCGCCATGCGCGAGTTTTTGGGTACAGCGTCTGTGTACTTGGACTTGGCAAAACGAAAATAAGTGTGTGTAATTTATCGAATTTTAAAGTCCAAATACACAGTTTATTTGTGCACTTTGTGTTAATTAGTGGATGGTTTATCGTAGGAACATAGATTAACTGACAAGCGGATTCCTAGAAACATTATCATCGAAGAGGCGTAGGCCTAGCTAAATATTCTGCAATTATTACTCTGCAGTTTAGGAAATAGTATTTGTTGTATTTATCTACACTAGTGTTAAAAGTGCTACTCTATGCTTTTCCATTTCATTATTAATTTAGAGGGTAATCTCTGGAACTACTGGATTTAAAAAATAGTTTTACTAATAAAAAACTACACTATCCCTGAGCAACATAGGCTATAATTCATTTTTTTAAATCATTTTTTATTTCTATATTTGTAAATTCAGTCGGAAAAAATCTTAAGTTAGGCCCAGACTGATGAACCAACACATGTATTTACATTTATTACCATAGCAAGCAATTGAATAAAATAACGGCTAAAACAGCTGTTTGCTCTAATATTTTCACTAACAGCTGATTTCAATCTATGAAGCAATTTGTATTTCAAACGTTTAGGTTAGGTTTTTATTAAAGTGTAAACCTGAGCTTTGCCGGTTCTTTTAACCTTTATTATAACTGCTGTTATAAAATGTACGAAATAATTTGTTTTGAACATTTAACATTAGGCCTATTTACACTCTTAGCTTTGGGGTTATTATTAATCCTACACCTTTATTATAAAGAAAACATAATATGATTGTGTGTATAGAAGGTTATGACGGGGTTGGCGTGCGGAGCACGCAGGGATTTCCCCTAGTCCATTATAAGAACGTTAAATTAGTTATGAGTTAATTCTTCGTTGTCTAAAAATGTATATTTTAAACTCAAATTCAAATAATTGCGTTTCAGAAATAATAATAATAAATGTAGGCTATAACGGATATGTTTTAAGAATAAAAGTAATTCCAAATCTAAACACCAAAATTAATTAATTACTGGAATTTCTTTAGATACTCCAGTTATAAATATCACGTTATACTGAGATTGGTAGCAAAGATAAATTTCTTGTGGGAATAACGGATATGTTTTAAGAATAAAAGTAATTCCAAATCTAAACACCAAAATTAATTAATTACTGGAATTTCTTTAGATACTCCAGTTATAATATCACGTTATACTGAGATTGGTAGCAAAGATCAATTTCTTGTGGGAATCCTTTTCTGCCACCAAATATACACATTATTTTGACACTTTATTCTCAAAACCAAGATGGTAAAAAATAATAACAAATGGATAGGTAAATCACATTAAGAAGTTACCAGATCACGATATATACAAATCTAACCTTCAAATTATAAAAACGTTGTTTATGGAAATGCCACTGAGAAAAGGCCTACGTGCCAGCACCACAATGAAAATATTCCATCGGCTAAACTATGTATTTTAAGCAATCAAAGGTATGTCATAGTATATTAATTAAACAAATAAAAGAGCACTGTGGCGACAAAATCACACTGATTTAAATGAAAACCCGAACCATAAAACAAGGAGCAAAAACTATAACTAAACAACTAAATTGTAAGTTACGTTTAATACCTTACCCTCATGTACATTTCGATGACATGGTCATCATCCTCAGAGGGTTTAAGTAGTGTTAAAACCCTCTGAGGATGATGACCATGTCATCGAAATGTACATGAGGGTAACGTATTAAACTTAACTTACAATTATTTAGTTGTTTAGTTATAGTTTTTGCTCCTTGTTTTATGGTTCGGGTTTTTATTTAAATCAGTATGTCATAGTAGTTTGTACAAGCATGTGATTTTCTTCAAAATAATATCTACTTATTCCAGACTCCCGACTATGTAGAAACCCATCCACACTTCTTTGATGGGTGAATGTGCAACTTTGACGACGTCTAAACTGCTTTGCTTTAAGATTGCAACAATGAAACATCAAGTGTTTGGGTGGCCTACAGTAGTGCCAAAAGATAGGGGAGATAGTGCGGCGCTTCAAGAATGTATGTTTTTGCAGTTGTGCAGTACATGAATCACTGGAGGCAGTGTCGAGGCAGTATTTAGATGAAACTTTTAAAATTCACATTTGTGTCTTGATGTGAAGATAACCTTAAAATAATTAGTTGAAAATAATTTGTCACTAAAAACATAAAATTATGACAAAAACATATCATGAAAAGAAACAGGTTAACCGATTCACTATAACATTAATTGTATACTGTATATAGGCTACGCCCACAGCTCGCTTCGCTCACAAACCCCAGCGGCGAAGCAAATGCAAACAGATTATTGCATAATATGTTTTTTACGGGAATGACGATTGATGAGGATTTTTACTGTTATGTAGAAGAGAGGCAATTTTCAAATATGACTAAAATGTGATAGGCTACGGTATTTCAAATTGGTCAAATAGGCCAAGGAAAGCATTAAGTTGGCACAATTTTAATAGTGATCAAAATTGGTTGGTAAATGATTAAATCGCTGCTTATAATGCATTAATTACATTCATAATTATTTAGTTTGCATTATATTGATGATGGAGGCCAAACCAGTTTTCAAATTTAACCATAAAGATAAATTGTATAATTATTGTTCTTTTGTATGTCATTGGTATTGGCCAAACGGTTTTATTTTTTTATACAAGTTACCTAAAGCATAGATCATGAATAATAAATAGATCTTGCATCCATACGGGGGTTGTGTGCCGGAAAAAAGGTGTTCGCGAAAATAGTACATGATCGCGCCGTGAGGTAGCGCTAGGGAAAAAGCATTGTAAGCATTGGTGTTTCCAACCAGCTTCCTTCGTTTCCCCAATAGATAGCGCCAAAAAAGTCGAATTTCCAGTGGAACAAAATATTGCCCACTCCTAATAGTCGGAGTTCTATTAGGTTATCCAAATACAATGCCTAAAGATACCTATACAAAATGTATATCATTTTTACCAGTATATACATATCACAAAGAAATAAGAAATATTAGAGCGAAGTTCCTTCGCGGGTTGCGGTAGGAGTTAACAAATAGAAAATGTAATGCGTAACGAAAAAAGTGATATTAATTGGTTGCTATGGCAATGACAAATATAAAATACGAGTAACGAAAAAGCGTTTGAAGAAACATGTTTTTTGGTGCATCAGGTTAAATTAAGAGACGATCGTTCCGTCCGGCGTAGTTCAGAAATTATCGTCAAGCGATGAAATACATTCAATAAACATAAAATGTTAGTTCATCAGTCTAGGCCTAACCTAAAATTATTGTACGTACTAGTAAATCCCCGTGAAAAAATCACAGGCGGATTAATTAGATACACATCAGAAATACATCATTTATACAAAATACTATTTAAACAACATACTTTATCTAGGCCTACCTAACTACGCAGACAGGGATTTTTAACTCGGTAAATGTGTACAATTATAAGGACTATAAAACTGTAGTTATATTTGTTAAAATTTTATGTTTATTTATATTATTATATATATTTAAAGAAAGATAAAAATATTATCTTTTAATATTGATAGATCAAATGATTTAGAAGTTATTAATATTATAGGCTATTTTATTGATTGAAGTTGTAAACATAACCCCAAATTATAATATACGCTAGGGTTTGTTTGCGTATTAGATGATGGGTGAAATCAGCTGTTAAATTATCAAGTTAAACGAATGTTTATTTCTTCTTTAAATGTTACTCCACGTACACTCGCTTTTACAGGAGTTGATGTTTCTGTTAAGACAGTAATAGTTATTTACGTACCTTAAGCTGTAAGAGCGCTAATTACAAGCCGAGGGCGAAGTTTGAGGGCACGAGTGCGTAGCACGAGTGCGTTAAAGCCCAAGGCTGTCATGGCGCTTACAGCTTTAGGTACGTACACAACTTTACCCCCCCCCCCCCCCCTAAGTCAGCACCCCCCTCTTACAACGAGGCATATAAATAACAATGAGACATTACAACTAAATACACATTTATTATTTTATGAAATGGCAAATATTACAACAAATTACACGAATTTACTTGCTATATATGTTGAAAACACAGTTAGAACAGACTTTTTACTCCCTTCGTTTGGCACCAATTTTGATACTTAATGTACGTTTCTTCGTATCTTAGTTTTGACTTAAGTGGTATTACATTACCTACAGCTTTATTAGCACTTTCTTCTATGTCTGAAGGTAGACTTTTTTCAGATTCACTCATTTTCATCAACTATAATAGGCCGTTATATTAAAACAATAAACTGAGGTTACGTTTGTACGAAAACAACAACTCAGTTATGGCAAAATTGATTGTTTCAAATTAAACAGCTGACGCTGACTACTAGCGCTCTTGCGACCACTTCTCGAACTAGTAGCGGGTTGTAATGAAATAACATGCATTATTACATATCATGGAGCTTCTATTACATATCATGCAGTTTGTAAACAAGAACTTTACACGCCGCTCGGGATAGGGACGTTTAACATGGGGTGGGCGGTAAAATAATTTAAACATACACACAATAATTTTAGGTTAGGCCTAGACTGACGAACCAACATTTTATGTTTATTGAATGTATTTACAATGAATGGGCATTTAACTGTGTTTACCATCTTAGCTTTAATGTTATAATTAATTCTACACCTTTATTATAATAACATTGAACGTGTGGAAACAGTAAATATTTGTATAAAAAACAATCTAATAATAAACGGAAATTGAAAGATTAAAATTATGTGTGTGTGTTGACGTTGAGGCTGGTAAAAGAATGGAAGAAAAGGCGTCATGAACTTCGTTCCTAACGGGGGTCCGACGACCGCACACATTTACTTTTTTTTTCAAAACAACCGATAAATTTTGCCCTTTATCATGATAACCTTTCCGAAATGGGGCAAAGATAACGGGCGACAGAAACTGTGTTTTTACGGAAGCCAAAGAATTCGTACAGATTATGATTGTGCGCAAAAGTCTTATCGTGAAATAAATGCAGACGTGTAAAAAATGTTTCGGTAGGAACATAATGGCGGGTGACGCATGAAGCAATATTTGGTGTCTGGTGTCTGGGTTGCGTAGTGCGCGTGCAAATACGTGACAGATAGTTACATTATTAGTCATGTTTTGAGGTTAAACAGAACAATAGGCTACCCATCGCTGATCCGGGAGGAACACCATAGTGTAGAAGAACCATTGCAATGCTATTACATTCAGTGCATACTTGTATGAAAAATAAAAAATTAATGGACGGTAAAAACATTTATTTGAGACACCGGTACACCACCAACATATTGGATCTATAAAATGTAGGCCTGTATTCCTTAACTGCTGTCATTTTATCCACGTTATCATTTACGGCGTCTTTAAAAAAACAGCATATATCAGGATTTTTCGTAATACATAACGTAGTCAAAAATGTTTAACATACCGCGTGTTTTTGTTAACACGGCGATACAGTAGGCCTACTTCCTAGTGTTTACACGATATCAGTATTTCTTACTCCGTATTGTGAGCTTAGCCAGTGTAGATACGTAAAATAAACATTGAACAGTCGAAGTAAGAATTACCTCAATGTTTCCAATTAAATTGTAAAATCAGAACAAAAAAATAAACATAGTACAGATTTAAAAAAGTGAAGGTACTCCTATTTATAATTTTTGTTTAAAGCTGGAATTCTCCT
>JAGFPH010007382.1:0-12954 GCA_018207615.1 Philaenus spumarius | reverse complement strand
GGGTTCAACTCCCGGTCTTGGTCTATGTTTTTTCACTTGTAATTTAATCAAGCCAATTATTTAAACATGTTTAGTACGCCATGAAATTGTGTGCAAGTCAAGACATTTCATCAAACTTAACTAATATTATCGAGAATTCGTTATTAAATGCTTAAATTGGCTTTATAAAGTCAGCAATGTTTGTATGAAATACCGTAGCGACCACTTTTATAAGAGTAACAGTTAAAACAGCTGATTCAGTTTCAATAACACAGTTTTAGGTTAGGCCTAACGATTGAAACTCTATTATCCTAAGATGGTTAAATGTACCCAATAAAGGAGCCAACACACATTTTAAGATTTGAAAATAATATACATTATACAAAATATTATTTTACAAACTAATAAACTAAAGCGTACTGAGAAAATAATTCATAAAATCAGATACAAATACTTTTATATTGTTTACGAAATTCGGATGGCATTTTTTTTCTGAACGAAAATCGACCACAAACAAAACATCTAAACGTCTGATTTCGCCCAGATGCGGCGTGAAAGCGTTCCACTCTATTTCAAGAAAGATAACGCATTTCGTGAATTAATCAGAATGCCATTCGCCGGTTAAATTAATGGACGCAATTTGAAATAGGGGTTCAGTTCCGGGCGCCGAACTGAATGATGGCCGAGTGAATAATTCGTGGGCCGGACGACACGGTAAAGGCGGCCCTAAAGCGATCTCCTTTATATTTATTTCCACGTCTAGCGAACACGAAATTAGTGGCATTTCTCACCCGTCTTGTAGCGTTCGTTGTAAGGGCGTTGCGTGCTCGAGGGTTGAAAGGGGGATTTTTAGGTAACTTCCGAATTAGAAATTCATGGTACTGTAGTAGCCTAGATATATCCAGGTGGTGGTGCGTGTATATTATACAACTTGGGAACTTGATAATCCGACTGATTCGATACACATTAGAAATGTAGCTTCCTCTAGGGCCATAGGTGCTCACTAAGAAAGGGTTTGGAAAAATTCGAAATTTTAGGGGGGTTTGGGGGGTTCATAGTTATTAAAAACCGATTTCTTCAAAACTACCGAACGGATTGGAATGAAATTTGGTATGTAGCTTCCTCTAGGGCCATAGGTGCTTACTAAGAAAGGGTTTGAAAAAATTCGAAATTTTAGAGGGGTTTGGGGATCAAAGTTATTAAATCACGATTTCTTCAAAACTACCGAACGGATTGTAATGAAATTTGGTATGTAGCTTCCTCTAGGGCCATAAGTGTTCACTAAAAAAGGATTTGAAAAAATTGGTAATTTTAGGGGGGTTTGGGGAGTAAAAATTACTAAATCACGATTTTTCCAAAATTACCGAACAGATTGGAATGAAATTTGGTATGTAGCTTCCTCTAGGGCCATAGGCGCTCGCTAAGAATTGGTTTCAAAAAATTCGACATTTCAGGGGGGTTTGGGGGGATTAAAGTTATTTAATCACGATTTCTTTAAAACTACCGAACGGATTGGAATGAAATTTGGTATGTAGCTTTCTCTAGGGCCATAGATGCTCACTAAAAAAGGTTTTAAAAATTTTGAAATTTTAGGAGGGGTTTAGGGGGATCAAAGTTACTAAAATCATATTTCAGACCTTTTATTATTATGACAATAGTGCTTTTATTATTTAAGATCTATATATATATATAAAAACCAAATACCACTCACTGACTGAACACTTAAAAAGAATACAATTACGTTAAAAAGACTGAAAATACCAACCACCACGGGCAACGCCGTACGGGTCAGCTAGTTACTTTATAATTGTAAGAAGAAGAAGTAGAAGAAGAAGAAGTAGAAATACTTTTTTATATAATAGAGAGATTTATTTTTCTTCTTACTGACTCGACAGGGTCTTCTTTCCCTGCTATTTTTTCCAAGCCCGTTCCCTTGGCAGTGGTTTCGCTAGATAGTAGCTATTCTTATTACTTTATAATTATGAGCAGAAGAAGTAGAAATACTTTTTTATATAATAGAGAGATTTATTTTTCTTCTTACTGACTCGACATGGTCTTCTTTCCCTGTTATTTTTTCCAAGCCCGTTCCCTTGGCAGTGGTTTCGCAAGATAGTAGCTATTCTTATTACTTTATAATTATGAGAAGAAGAAGTTGAAACGATTTTTTATATAATAGAGAGAAAATAATTTATAATAAGATTCTATAGCGTGTCTGAAAAAATCATGAGGCGTTTATTTATGAGAATTTGTAGAAGTATCTCCCATGCATTTTTTAGATATATAGGCTATTATGGAGTTTTATTATAGGTCCATATTATTTTTTATTTTTAGTTCTTTTAATTCTTTTACTTTTTTTAGGAAAAGCACGTTTAAAAAAAACTTTAAATTGGGTCTGCGTCGAACCAGACGGTGGAAGTTATACTTCTTTGGCCATTCGAATATTATTATACTTTCCTATAATTTTTGAAAAAAATTTCCCAGCGGGGGATCGAACCAGGGATTCTAGCGTGGAAGTCGAGTGCGTTAACCACTCATCCACCGAGACTCTTGAGGTATCTCTTGTCGAGGAAAGGTATAAAAAGGCACTTTCCTGATTTTACTCCTAACGCGTGACGCGGTTCCTCGACCGACACCCCATCCTGATTACAACGGGCGCAAAGAAGTATAACTTCAAAAATATATTTTACTACTATTTGTATAATTAAGACTAACAACAGATTTTTTTTTTACTTCTGAATATTCTGAAAGTAGGAGACAAAAATAACACACTCAACTCGCTCCGATATTGATTGTAGTGCAGGCCTATTATCTTTTGTTAAATAAAATCATGTACGCATAAGTTTTTTGAAACAGCTACATTATATTGAGTACCCTATTATCCCGACATAGCTTTCGTCGAATTTCCTAAAAAATATATGATAGGAAACTGCTAAAATATTTCTACATTTTTAAGGTTTAACTTACAAGTACATTTTAATTTTTGTATCCGTCAATTATCTTGAATATTTGGTATCGGAACAAAAACATTTGGCGAAGTTTCTAAAACCAAAAACATTTTGTGAAAAACATAGGAAAAAATATTTTGTGTGTCACAACAAAAATCATTTGGTAAAGTGCCTAGGATTTTTTTAAACGATGAAGTACATTTAAAATAAAAATCTTTTTTTTTAAGTCATATTAACAAAAACATTTGTCGAATTGCTTAAGTACTAAACATATACAGTGAACCACCTAAAAACGTAAATAATTTGTGAAATACATAAGATCAAAACATATGTGCCTAAAAACAAACACACACACACAAAATTCAAGTAACTTACATAAAAGCAAAAGCATTTGGTACAGTACTTGGAACACAAAATATTTGGTAAAGTAACTACAAACAAATTATAGTCTTAAAGTTGCATGTTCGATCAAAGTATACTGTACAGAGTAGGTGTTAAAATTAACTAGATTTGTGGAGGAATGTACAACATCGGCACTACTGAATTAATTGTTATCAAACACAGATTAAAGCTTCACAACTATCGTATAACCATCACAACTAGGATCAGCTGATTGCGATCTATTAACAAATACAAGAAGAAATTTAGATAGTTATCAATAGGTATTTACATAATTTTAAACAGTATCCGTCCTAAAAATAGACCTTCGAACACTTATACATAATACAAATCTCGACCAATGACGGACTGTATCTTATGGGGGAGGGGGGGGGGCAAACCAGTTTTCTAATTCCACGTTTCGTAACCCATTAATTATCCTATTAAATTAGGCTTCACCGTACAAACCCATTATGAATGGGCATACGAGTTTTTTTTCGCCGAATTTAGGCAGCCCACAGTGTTTATCAGTTACGTCAAAACTTGTGTAGGCTGCATTTTTAACCTAAAATGAGAATATAATAAATTGGTGAAATCTTTGTCAAAAATCAACAATGGTCATCCCGATTTGTACATTTATCAATAGAAACTGTTAAAGAAAACACCCTACAATCTTTTCCATTTGCTAATTAGTAGCATACGTAGTCAGAAAAGAACTCTACCCCGTATTGATGTACTGGAATTTTTCTTTAGTAGTACTGTATGTACAAACGTGTTCCATATCGTACGAACAAATTCGTATACACAAAACAAATAGGTTTACACAATTTTAAATAAAAGCATTTTGTTTAAAATATATATTGAATGACCGCAAACCTTAGAAGCTTATTCCAGCCGACCTTTTAAGCCATTAATTTGACCTTTTACTGTACGAATTGCTCGAGTTATAATGTTTAAATATAGAATGTAAGTTTGAGCTTAGGTTAAAAATAGTGTGGCAGTAAGGAAGTAAGCAGAAGGCTTAGCCAGTGAAACATTATTTTGCAAATCCCGCGATCCCGGGTTTCTAGTTATAGTTTTTTTTCTTTTTTTTTTTTGTGTTTCAACTGCTAAAGATGTTCTTTTAGGGGACATTGTGTTTTATTTAGGTTAATAATGCGTAAGGTAGCTAAAAATATCGCGTTATTGAGGAAAAACATATAGAATTAAATATTTACATACTTAAATAACTAAAACTTAACAATGTATTTACAGTTTCCATATCATATTCCAATATTAGAAGTAATGAAAACAAACGTTGTTAAAGCGTCGTGATAGTGATCTCAACCCGTGTACCAACACTTCCCACGCTGTCTAACGGTCATTTTTTGTATGTCCTTTATCGCCGTGAGGTTTCATTTGTTTCATATCAATTTTTTACAATTCAAGTAAAGCTAGGTCAAATACTTTTATGGAATAATAATTTACAAGTATACAGTTCAATTCTTTGATTTATTCTCTACACTTTCTTATAATAATATGTTATTTTTGGGCAAAGGATGTAGTATTCCTAAATTACTATTCAAAATAGGCCTAGTTTTGTTACCAGTCTTGTAGTACAAACATAAAAACTGGTGTTTTCAAAATAATAAATTTGAAATTGATAAATTTTTTTTATACTGTTCTATTTAGAACTAAATTACGAAACTTTTTACAATTATGAAAAAAATTACAAAACATTTTTACTTATATGAATTCTTTAAACCTTTATCTACAAAAAAGCTATGGAACACTTTTGAATTGGTTTAGAATAAACGTATAAAAACATGGTTAAAATACAAAAACTTGGACGATTTTTAACAAATTTGAAGTTTGCTGCCGTTTTGTGAGCTTAGTCCTACCGTTAGAAATACGGAAAAATCAAGAATACAGTTTTGTCTTATTTCCCCCATAAGAATATACACTTTTGTATTTTTACCTTAAGTAGTTTTTTCTACACGTTGGTTCTGCGACAGCCAGTCAGGACAAAGCCTGTAATATAACTACATATAAATATGTTTTTACATTTACAGTACACACGGCACGCGAAACGCCCTTACAACAGTCACTTTACGGCGCTTCTTTCGGTGCTTACAATAAGTGTAATCATTATTTAATGATACGTCCGCGGTACAAAACACAGGGTGTGCCACAAATATGCATCTTGTTGCAGCATTGAGTTAACTCCCCCCCCCCCCCCCCCCTCGCCCAAAACGTGTTCTCGAGGACTGGAATTGCCCATTTCATGGTCTCGGGCTAAACAATAATATGGAAATTAAAATAATGAACTGCCTGTAAAGTAATACAGGACATGCAGGATCATTGCAACAATGTAACGTGACGGCCAGTCAGACCCGACTTAATGATCTTGGGTGGAGTTGGAGCAGTCTACTATGTCATTATACTGTACGTTCGGCCTTGATGTGCTCGACGCTGTCCTGTAGTAATGTTTTGGTCCAAACGGCTTTTTCCGACCAGGATACGTATTTTTGAATGTTTGTCGTATGATTTAAAGCTATTTATAAATTGTGGGGTGATGATATACTTGACAGAATAATAATTAAACACAAATTATCGCAAAAAAATACGTTTAATTTTGATAGTTTTATTATTATGCCCCTGAAGATGGTGACATTAAGGTCGAAACGCGTTGAAGTAAATAAATTTGCAATAGTTTGTACTCAAGTTTTATTTTATAAAAAAGATAAATGTTTTTTTATTTTTTTTTATTTATTCCTCATGTAATAGACCTACGATAATTGTTTTTTCTTTAGCCCTACGTTAAAAAATGAAAACTAAACCCTTGTAAGCCATTCGATCGTCGGAACGAATAATGAAATTTAGCACAACTTTGTTATAAAACATGCAAAACCGCATACAATTCCAATCCTCAAATATTTTAAAACACATTTTACTTTCTCACTATAGTATAGAGAAAGAGTAGTGATCAAAAAGTGGGTTTTACAAAATGTCTGTCTGTATGTATACAAAGTTAGAGAGAAGACTATTCGATCGATTTCGAACAAATTTGCGCCAAACATGTCAATTAGGCCTGTATAGATGCACGAAAAATGGTTTTGAATAGTTTAAAATACAACCTCATTTTGGCCCAAAAACCCCCTAAAAATCGGTTATTATTTTTTTATGAATTAAAACGGCTTTAACGATTTTGATAAAATTTGGTTTATTTGTAGCCCTTAATGTACCATACCTTATGCGAAAAACCGGAGCTTTCTAAAATTTATCGTTTAGCTAATAATAATAACTGATTTTTGAGGGTTTATTGGCTATAGAAAAAGGGCGTTGTTTTTCAAAAATGTTCAAAACATTTTTTCGTGCATCTATACAGGCCTAATTGACGTGTTTGGTGCAAGTTTGTTTGAAATTGATCGAATAGTTTTCTCTCTAGCTAGTAATAATAATATTTATTAGTTAACCTCCTACTTTAATATCACCTCTCCTACCCCTCCTAAAATTATGAAGTCACAGTGAATCTGTTTAATAATTTAAATATGTTTGCGAGAAAGTATGTGTTAGTTCTTGGTACCGTTCATTTACTGTATTTTTGGGCTCACATAACCGCGTTTATTTTCGATTTCAACTAAAAATGAAATTCATTTATTAATAGCCATCTAAAGTTCCGTGCAATTTTCATGAATTTACCTAACCTCCACCAATCTCTCCCGTTCAATAAAAGTTCAAATTCTTCCCGGTTTTTGAAAAAGCACATATATTTCTTATGTCAAACTCGCCCCTCTCTGGTTTAATTTTAAGAAAAATGGATACGTTTACCTATTTTTTCACTCTAGAAAAACATTTATCCTTTCGTAAATGATAGTGGGATAAAAATAGCCGTGCTACAAACTTTTCAATTTATATTTCCAGAGAACCTATATATGAAAATACTTCGCTCCGAACCGTACGGTCATGAATATATTTCACGCTAATAGCTCACGGGAAGGTAAATATTCGATCGGACCGTTCAAACAGACGTACTAACGTTTTGATATTCTCAAGTATACGTTTCTGTATTTACTTCTTGGTTCTGTCCGTTCATTAGGAAACATATATTCAAATACATGCATTTCCGGTGAAGGAGTCATTTGAATATTACCTACGTCGTACAGTTTTCCATAGAGAACCGCGAGAACTAAATTTGTAATTTTGTGAATACACAATTTAAATAAATTTCCTTTAGTCAAAGTTTTGTTTGTTGAATTCGTTTATTTATTTCAGAATATTGTTTGTTTAACTTATGAGGCCAGTAACAAAAATGTGTTTTTCACGTAAAAAAAAATTGTATTTGTACGTTCAGATATACAGACATACAGGGTGATTCAGAAAGAAACGGGAAACTATCAGGACGTGTTCTACCAGTGAAAATAAAGAACAAGTGCATACATAAACATAGGATTGGAAACGCTTCGTTTTCCATTTATCCATCATCTTCGGATGTACGAAATATATTGAACGCACATTTTGGATACATATTCAGTATGACATCTTTTACCCAAGTGCGAAAAAGACCTAAACCTTTTTACTTTCTCACTATACTATAGTATGGAGAAAGTATAGTGATCGCAAAACAAATTGATGTTGAGATTTTTGTGGAAATATCCATTTTGGGACCCCCTGAGTCCAAAAAAGTGGGTGTTTACAAAATGTTTGTCTGTATGTAGGCCTATACAAAGCTAGAGAGAAAACTATTCGATAGATTTCGAACAAATTTGCACCAAACATGTCAATTAGACCTGTATAGATGCACGCTAAAAGGTTTTGAAAAATTTAGAAAAACAACCCTTTTTTTGGTAAAAAAAAACCCACAAAATCAGTTATTATTTTTTATTAAAAAACGGCTCTAACGATTTTGATCAAATTTGCCTTATTTGTAGCCCTTACTGTACCCTACCATATGCAACAAAAAAAAAACCGCATTTAAAAAAAATTCTCGTTTAGGTAATAATAATATCTGATTTTTGGGGGTTTTTTGGCCAAAAAGGAGGTTGTTTTTCAAAAAATTTCAAAATATTTTTCGTGCATCTATACAGGCCTAATTGACGTGTTTGGTGCAAATTTGTTCGAAATCGATAGAATAGTTTTCTCTCTACATAATAATAATAATAATATTGATTAGTTAATCTCCTACGTTAATAAATCACCTACAATACAATTATGAAGTCACAGTGAATCTGTTTAATAATTTAAATATGTTTGTGAGAAAGTATGTGCCAGTTCCTGGTACCGTTTATTTCATATACAGTATTTTCAAAATGACTTCCGTTTAAAAGGTTTAATGTAAAATATCTCAAAGTGTCTAAAAAATCGTTAGAGCCGTTTTTTATAAAAAAATAATAGGCCTAACTGATTTTTTGGGGTTTTTTGGCCAAAATGGGTGTTGTTTTTCAAAAATTTTCAAAACCGGTTTGCGTGCATCTATATATTCCTACTTGACATGTCTGGTGCAAATTTTTTTGAAATCGATCGAATAGTTTTCGCTCTAGCTTTGTATACATACAGACATACATACAGACAGACATTTTGTAAAAACCACATTTTTGGACTCAGGGGGTCCCAAAACGGATATTTCCACAAAAATCTCAACGATTTTTTTGCGATCACTGTACTTTCTCTATACTATAGTATAGTGAGAAAGTAAAAGCAATTGATTGATTTGAAAAGTTATTGTTTTTGTTATACAATTTAAAAACAATCAAAAAAATCTATCGCTTGAAGAAATACTTGTTAAACGTTATATAATTTTTAATAATTTTGCTGTACGTCGTTTTCAATTGTATTTACTCCCAAGTAAGTAATATACCCAAGTAAGTGATATGTGTATTGTAATTTGTAACGAAACAAAAATCACTAACAGCTTATAAACTGTTTTTCTAATGCACTCTAATCCTAGCCGTGTATGCAACCGCACGTGAAGAAAGGGAACTGCATTGGATGCGACTGCAGTAGTTTACATCAAGGCCAATGAGGCTACCATCGGGGGACTTTACTTCCTGAGCTCGTAAAACTGTATTGTTATTAAAACTCCACGTGCACAACGAGGCGTTTTATGCATTTTATATACTGCAATCGCGGCCAAGAGATGACCCTCGGTGCAGGTGTATGCGGAACTGGTCCGGAATATCCGGGTACTCGAAAACTGTTTAGCGTCGAATACAGTTTTGTAGTTCTGGGACACAATTTTAGTAAAAACTTTTAAAGGTCTGTCAAAAATATGTGTCCTAACTTACGAGAAGTGATTTAGTGTATTCAGATAAAGAAATGGACAGAAGTGCAAGTTTGATTACAGCGCTCAAGGGCCGTTAGCGACGCCGAAAATTGTACAAAATTTATAATAAACTAGCTGGCCCGACAAGGCTTTGCACGGATAGACAAATCAACCTGATACTAATAATTAGCCCAAGTGTTTTAGTTCATTGTAAAAAAAAGAAAAGAAAAAAAAGTTCATTGTAGGCCTAACCTAAAATTATATTCAGTTTTTGATCCAAATCAGTTTTTGATCAAAATCAGCTGTTTTAAGCTTTTCATACGAACAGCTGTTTTTTGTGCCCCTGATAAAACCAAAAGAAATCTTTTTTCTTCTTCCTTAAGATTGACCTTCCATAAGATTAACATTGAAACTTTGAGGGCCACTGGGGCATAGCCCTAATGTCCTAGGACTTCGGTAAATGGCCTAAAACCTTCCCAGGGTTAACCTGTGTTACTAAGCAAAATTTCAAAGCAATCGGATGGACGGTTTGGTAACGCATAAAGGACAAACATACAAACGTACAAACAGACGGACATACATTGAATTTTATATAGGGATAGATAAACGGTACTAAAAACTGATCCATACTTTCTCACAAACATATTTAAATTATTAAACAGATTCACTGTGACTTCATAAGAATGTATTAAAGTAGAAAAGTAACTAATAAATATTATTATTATTAGCTAGAGAGAAAACTATTCGATCGATTTCGAACAAATTTGCACCAAACATGTCGATTAGGCCTGTATGGATGCACGTAAAAAGGTTTTGAAAAAATATGAAAAACAACCCCCTTTTTGGATTAAAAAACCCCAAAAATCAGTTATTATTATTATTACTAGCTAAACGATAATTTTTAGAAAGATGCGGTTTTTTGCCTACGGTAGGGTACATTAAGGGGTACAAATAAGACAAATTTTATCAAAATCGTTAATTTTATAAAAAAATAATAACAGATTTTTTGGGGGTTTTTTAGCCAAAAAGGGGGCTGTTTTTCAAAAATTTTCAAATTTTTTTGTGCATCTATACAGTAATAATTGACATGTTTGGTGCAAATTTGTTCGAAATCGACCGAATAGTTTTCTCTCTAGCTTTGTGTACATACAGATAGACATTTTGTAAAAACCACTTTAAACAAATATGGGGAAGAGTGGGGGGAGGGCGTGTATATATAGCTCTGTAATATTGTATGTAGACTTTAGTAGTGTTAAAACCCTCCGAGGATGATGACCATGTCATCGAAATGTACATAAGGGTAACGTATTAAACATAACTTACAATTTAGTTGTTTAGTTATTGTTTTTGTTCCTTGTTTTGTGGTTTGGGTTTTTATTTAAATCAGTGAGAAAAACCACTTTGTTGGACTCAGGGTGTCCCAAAACGATTATTTCCTCAAAAATCTCAACATCGATTTTTTTTGCGATCACTATACTTTCTATATACTATAGTATAGTGAGAAAGTAAAAAAAATCTTGATACCAAACGTACTGTACTAACCAATAACAATAACCGTGTTGGGGAAAATTATTTAATGGATGATGACAAGTGGAAGGAGATAACGCGTGCGTAGTAGGGAGAGATTTTTGATTAGGACAGAGGCACTTCAATCGGGGTATGGTTTGTGGTAGCGGTGACCTGAATCCTGACGCATGCGCAGTAGTGTTTTTGCTTGAATGACAGGAACGTTTTACTGTAATAGAGAGAAGAGGTAATTGATCTTAACTCGGACGAACTATTATATCATTTATTTTTATGTTACCCAAAACGTGTTCTTAGGACCAAGATCGGTGCTCACTGCTCATTGACCACTCCCGACTTTAGGTCTCACCATAAGAGTAACTGCAATAGGTTATTTTCCCTATGGAAATTCACTAATAAAACTACTTTTTATTCTTAAACACTACATTAAAACTATATAACGGTATAATATTTGAATACGCTCACAGAATGTTGTTGAAGGGTTGTGTCCAGTTTGTGGGAAGGGGGTTGAAACGGCCGTTGTAACGGACAGGTAGGGGGTGAGATCTTGTTGATAGATAGCACGATATAATCAGCTTGTCAGGGTAACGTCAAACAAGGGTGAGTCGGAAAACAGGTGAGAACTACCCTTGGCAGGGTCATTTAGGGGTTGATATCATTCATTTCCCTTGGGCAGTTTGCGTAGTAAGGGTGAGTATGGTAATGACGGACAGCCTCCGGATTTGAGTGATCTTCGAGATGACTCAAGGGAGTTGGAAACGAGTCCAGCTCTGAAAACGAATTATCTAGAGGTTGTTTGTTGTAGTATAAAAATATTTTTAGAATCTTGTTTTGTATAAGGGCTTCTGACTTTCGATTTAAAAAATACTCCAACGTTCTCAACAAAGTACAACATGTTCCCCTATTTTGTTTTTATATAAACTATTAAAATAATCAAAAGTTAATTGAGAGGATGTTCTCCCAGGAGCTCAGAGATTCAGAAATATCGATTCGAATTTTTCTGGAATGTGAGCTAATGGGACGCATATATTCATAAATTTTTCAAAATATTTAGAACCGCTGTAATTTTCCTGGAAAGTAGGTACCTCCGAAGTTTCCCAAAATGGTAGCTTCACTCCTTTTGAAAATAGGACGGAAAAACGAACACTTCAGAATTTCATGTGAACTATACATTGTATCACAACATTTAAAAAAATAGTTTTGATATCCTGAAGTAAAGCCTTTTGAAACAGCGCCCCAATATTTCAGTATCACAAAATAGAATTCCTCTAGGGTATCACACTTTGCCTCTCCCTTCTAAAAAGAAAAACGTTCATTATTTTTGTTACTGAAAATAAGTTAACAAAACTTTGTATGCATCTTGTGTTGCATCAATTTTTGACACATCTGACCCTCTATGATTTTGGGGCTTAGAAGGGCAAGAGGGGTTAAAAATTGCAAATATAAAGATAGATCTTGTAATACACCATTGAAAAGCTTATTACAAGAGAAACGCAAACTACAGCTTAATATCTTTCTTCGTTTCAAAGTAACGGGCAATCAAATTTCTGGAAAATAACATAAAACCTACTTATTCCTAATACAGTATTAACAAATTAATAGCCTGCTTTGATGCTGTGATAACAATATCATTATCCAGAACTTTGATTGTCCATTACTTTGAAACGAAGCAAGATACCAAGCTCTAGTTTGCGCCATTCTGTGTCTCTTTAAATAAGCTTTTCAATGGATACATGACTTACCTTTACATTTGACATTTTTAACCCCCCTTGCCCCCCTAAGCCCCCAAAATCGTAGAAGGTCAGATATATCAAAATATTTGTCCTGTTATGGAACACAAGACATATCTGAAGTTTTGTTAACTTATTTTCAATAACAAAAATGATG
>JAGFPH010007381.1:43560-61225 GCA_018207615.1 Philaenus spumarius | reverse complement strand
AGAACAAAATTTCGTCAGAATTCGCATCCATAGTAACCGTAGCCTTAGACGTATAACAATTACCGACAGGTCCGAACAATCAACTAGGGACAAACATTCTTCTCTTTTCGAACGTTATCTATTACTGACAGTATAGTTATTAATTGTATGTATATTTATTGGTTTTTCATTTCAAACAAGTGCTTAGTTATGTTTATTGTTAGTTGTAGTAGCTTGATCAAAACCTGTGTTTAATTGAAACTAGCTTAAGCGTATTTATGTCAAGTTCAGTATACCACTCCTCCAGCTACATCGATTTCAATAGCCAATGGTTGTTTTAATTGTTTTCAATCTATTAAAATTGTATTTGACTTATGTCACCTTTTAGATATTTAATTGGGTTTTATCAATTATCATATTGGCAAATCAATTAAGCCTAGGGCTAAGCCTATACCTATATCAAACAATTTCAAATCTACAAAAGGCTTGGTTACCGCGACAAGTCTTTACACCGGACAAGTAATTCAAGTAGAGTGCAAGTACTGTAATGGTAAAAATATTATTGGTCATGAAGATTGTTTGGCTATCTACAGTGGTACAAGTGGAGGAATGGACGTGAGTGGGGTAATCAAAATGTATAAACGTTCGCAGTTCATGTTATAAATGAAACCAATAAATATGGAGCTGATGTAGTTAATCAACAGTTGAAGTCCACATTAAAAAACGAAACGCTGGACGGTAAAAACTGTTAACAATGAAGTTTTGGTAAAGGTGAGAGCGTTTGAAAAGTTGAGTGGTTGATGTAGTGTAAACTGTACTGTTGGATTGTAGCTAGAAGATTAGGCACGGGCCCTGAAAAAAATTGAAAAAATGGCTAATCAGGCCAGAAAAACTGTAAAAAAAAGTTTGCATGAGAAAGCGAGTAAGTGTGACAATCCAGACTATGGTCAACAATGTTATAAAAATTACTATAAATATGAAAGTTTTAGAATAAACTGAGGTTTCAGCAAGTTACCTTATTCCATGGATTAGAACCGTTATTTTCTAGATTGAAACTGTTCTTAGTCAATAAGAATAATAAGAAATATTTGTCCATTTCTCATAAAATAAACAAATTACACGCTTTTAATACATACACTTAAACCCTTATTACCATGGTGGGGTCTGTTTGAACCCAGTAAATTGTGTTCTTAAATATTTTGTCAGGTTCTTTCCTGGAACGGGTCCAGAACTTCTTCCTGTTACAAGTGTAAGATTTTTTTGGAAATAGTTTTACCCCAGTTATTTGGACAATTTTCTTTTTTAAGATAGTTTTTTCCTGAGTTCTAGTTCTCAGATCAAGAGCAGGGATAGGTGGTTCTATTTCTGCTTCCGAGACTGAGAAACTAGAGAATGTAAGAACGGAATTTGAAGGAACTAAAACAGAAGCGGGACCGGAAGGAGAAAAGTTCTTTATATCAGTGTGAAAAATTAATTCAAAGCAATGGGTGCACCTACTTTTTGTCTAGTATAAACTGAACAGTTATAGTACTTCTTTTGTATAGTAGATATTTGTGCTACATAGGTGATATCTATTATTTGTTACTCTATGTATGACTCTGCAGTAGAAAAGTTCAGCTGTTTTTTTCAAACAGCTGTTGACATTAAAGTAGCTAATTGTTTTATTTGATTACTAGTGTTTGTTAGTGAAATTAGATAAATTTTATAAAAGATAATCAAAGTAAAGAAAAATAAACGACTAGTTAAAGATAGAAATGTACTAAAAATAAGTAAAAGGTTGAATTCAAGTGCAGGCCTAGTATGTGAAATAGGCCTAGTATTGAGACTGGGTGGTTATCATAGCCTGGATAACGAATAGCATTCATTGGTTGAAAAGTGTCCAATTGCAAGGGTTTACAGAAATCTTTGTCATAAATCGTGTAAAATAGTGACATCTGATTGGAAGGCACTATTAGAAAGTTAAAATTTTAACGAATCGAATGGTATCTTTATAATATTGATCAGAATATTTCTGTTGATCTCCTTTGAGGTTTAGAGAAGTGTGAAATAAGAGTATAATTATTGTATTTGAATCCACGCACGGCAACAGGTTTACAGACATCTACAATTTCAAAACGATTATTACGTATGTAAATAAACGTTTTACGAAAAAGTTTTAGATACGAAAATAAAAGTTAAATTATTTCCTTTCCAACGGTGCCGGTATTATTACGATTGGATGATTTTTAGTGTATAAATAATCGAATATGCAAATTTATGCACATTTCCGCTATTGTTCGAAATGGTTGCGTTTAGCGCCTGAGAGAACGTCGTAAGTAGTAGTAATAATGGTACTCTACACCGCTACAGACAGCCAATTGGTGCTAATTGAATCCGAGGGGAGATTAATTGATTCTGAGGGGGAGATTTAATTGATTCTGAAGGGGAGATTAATAGATATACAATGTAGTATAAATAAATCAATTGAAATAAGCCTAGGGGTGATTACAAATAAATAAATAACACTTATCTTTAATTTCCCTCATGTCCGGCGAAAAAATATTACAATTAAGCCGCCCGCATCGCTCCGTCAATCCCACAGTGCTAGATATAGCATGTGAAATAAGCCACCCTAGTTTCCAAGTTTTCATAAATCGTAATTTACAGTCTTTCCTCACGTACGGCGAAAATATATTAACAATTTAGCCGCCCGCTTCACTCTGTCAATCCCACGGTGATAGATATAGAATGTGGAATAAGCCTTGAATGTGATTACAAAGAAATAAATTACAATAGTAACACTTATCTTTAATTTAGTCTTCCTTCATGTACGGCGAAAAATATTAACAACTAAGCCGCCCGCATCGCTCCGTCAATCCACGGGAATAGATATACAATGTGTTATAAGATTGCCATAGGGGGATGATAATAGAACTAATTTTGAAAGTGTCCCTCCTAAGGGGGAGCTTACAAAGAAATTATTACAATGGACATATCCGATTATACGTCGCTTCAGATACTTTGTAAGTTGTTCTTAATTCGTGATTGTCATTAGACATGTGGTTAGCTCATCGGTCAGCCCTATTTATCAGCTCAATAGATTAACCGGCAGGGTGTGAAAGGTTGTAGTAAATATGCTGGTATACCGTCAGTGAAGAATGTAGAGTTGAAACGTACTGATAAACATTTCAATTACTTCTCCATTCACCAGGTCGCAGCACTAAACAGATAAGCCAAATTACAGATTACAGAACTAGATTACAGAGCTAGATTACAGATTTGGCTAGCCGTGCTAAACACTGATTGGACTAAACAAACGGACACACAGCTGTTTCATTTAAAAACGTCTAGGATGTTCTATTGCTCTAAACGGGTTCTAACGGCAGACAAAATTCATTCACGATCCTGTCGTCAGACCTCGTGGTTCCAATAAATCTACATCTAACCAGCTTTGCTGGTTCTCGTATGGTTCTCAACTAGCCCTAGAATGTTCCTAAATTGAGCTCAACAACCTGAACAGTGAACAGTAGACAGTGCCGTTTTTGCAGAAACTTAACAGCTTGTTGGGGAACATTCCAAGTGTAATTATAGGGTTATGTTTTGCATACACTAACTGAGACATTTATTTTCATTGTAACCATACAATGAAGCAAATTATTAAACTGATGGTTTAATTTAATATATTATTTAGATTTAGTTTTGTTATTATAAATATTGGAAGGGATTGCATTCATTATTTCGGACCAAAACTTAGAAATTGAATTTAACCTTTTTTATTTTTACCCATATGGTAAAACTTTCAGTTGGCCAACATTAACATAAAATTTAATTTATCTATTGTTTCATTTAATTGTAATTTTATTAATCGTAATTTATTTGTTATTGCATTTGCTTGTCTTTAACCTTTGATTGTCTTTACAAAAAAAAACTCAACTTCTTAAAAGGAAAATTAATAAAATTTGTGGATAAATTTGATCAAGAATTTTAAGCTTTTCCTTATAACAAAACCTAGTTTTATTTCATAAATTAATTAAGTATTTATTATTTTGAAGTTGTGAGTGTACAATTTTAGTTATACAGTTTTCCTCAAGATAAATTAAATCTTAGTGGCCTTTTTCGCGTGGTTGCACCGTTTTCTCCAAATTTATTTATCGATCTACACGGCCTCGCACCTTCTGTAAATGCCACTGGAGAATGCGGGGTAACATTTTGGTAACAGAGCGTAATTCAACATTTCAATTACTTCAACACTCTACCCACGCAATAACACGTACATTCCATTTGATCCCCTAAGATGAACCGACAAAAACGCACTCTGACTGCTGAATTTCTAATAGTGGATTTCCAACAACTAAACGTCAGCGTTGAGGAGGTGACCAACACATATGAAAAGATCTCAAAGAAGGACGAGTTGGCCGAAATTCTCCAAAAGAGATACTCCCTGACCCCCGTTGAGGCAATGAGAGCTACAATGGCTGTGGATATACGATACCGAAAATCAAAGAGAGGGGTAGTCCAAAAGTTCTTTAAGCCTCCCGATTCAATAGAAACATTGATGGCGAGCCTTGGCCCCTTTAATGAGGCTGTTGATCTGCCACTGATAAGGCAATCAAATGCCAAGAGTTGCCAGCATGTTAGCACTTTGTTAAGGGTGTCAAAAATGTTACTGAAAGACCCCACTTTAGGTTGCCCTGATTTCAGAGACTCAATCAGCAGGATGTGGATAAACGGATGTGAAGGAAATATGAACACAACTCATCTCTTGAGGGAGGAATCCGCCGAAGAAATTGAGGCTCGAACCCCGGCTCTTGACATGCTGTTAAAAAAAGAAGGAAGACAGCTATCACCCATTCAAACCTTACTCATCTCCAATTTGTTGAGTCAATTAAGGCAGGGAGTTCGCAGGGAGGGTCCAAGAGAGAGGATGGGTCCAGCTCCAAAAGCAAGAGTCAGGGCCATGGACAACGGGTCTCTTTCTGATCACATCAAGATCTGAAAGAATTGCCCAATCGAGCCTATTTATGAGCAGATCCTCGACTTAAAGGAGTGAGTCGCACAAGTCTCCTTGTGTTGACCTGGCTCCCATCCCTTGTATCCCTGTGTCATGTTTTGTGTGGGTGAACTCAAACTCTCACTCATTTTCTCTCATCCATTATATTTAGTTCATTGATGACAATGTTGTTATGTAAAAAAAAAAAAAAAAATTTATCAAAAGGAAATGGCTGTCACTCAAAAAGGAGATTTTTGCCTGCTGAGGTTGTTGGACACCTTAAAACATACTGAGCCGGCGTTTGAGGTTCAGGTGAGGGGCGGAGAAAGGGGCACCGTTAGCAAAATGCGGGCTAAACTAAAACAATTATTGCAAAGTTTTACCGAGCCGAAGGTGGAGGCCTTTGACGCGGACGCGTGGGCTGGGCAACTGACCCTGGCGAGAACCTCTCAGGTTGTACTCTCTGACGATCTTGAGAGCTTGGAACCAGAAAGGGGTGGTAAACTCAATAAGGTCAGGGCCCGGATCATGGTGTTCGGGAGGCGTCTGGATTTCCTTGCTCGGATACAAACTGAGCATTTACAACTTAAGATCCTCACGGATTTGCAAAATGAATACACCTTAGTGAAAGAAAATTACAAACAATTTGAGAAAAAGTTAACGCCCTTAAGATTAAATGCGTCTTTGCCCTTGACTCCCTCTGTCGGGGCTTCAAACGCTAGTTTTTGTCAGGTATCGGAGATGCTCAGTGGTAACACTTCTCCTGATCCTGAGCATAAAGTAATAGAACCCACGATTGTTCCAGCTGCTATACTAAGTAAGCTGTTATTGTTATAGTAAGATTAAGAACCCAGCCGAGCTATTAATTAAAAATCTACCTCATGCCGATGGTTTTGACCTCGACAAGTTATTATATTTTTTGAAGATTTCTCTGAAGTTAATTCTGTACCTCAGAGCTAGAGGAACGTAAGTCCAAATGTGGTCTAAATGCGGTTATTGATGATTATTGTTTACTTTTGCAATCCGTACCAAACTAAAACGACGCAAGTCCTCAACGAAAATTAATTTCTAAAATAGCAAAGATTATAAGAACTTGAAAAACATAACTCCATTTACTTCATTTTGGCTCTCTAGCTTTACCGTTCACAGCTGAAACTCAAGTCCAAGACGGGACTTACGTTACTTTGGTTCCAGAAAGAATAAGCTTCAGAGAGCATCAACTCCAATACTCTATGCAGAACTGCAGAGCCTGTAAATGTTTTGATTTAAGGTTATATAGTTTGTTTCATGCTAATAATTGCTTGTAATAAGATGTTGTGAATGATGATGACTTAATCAGTAACCACAGTTTTAATAAGAACCAATAATTGCAGTGACATGGGTGATAATCGTTTTTCTAAGAACAACAATTACTATTTTCAAAGTAGAGGACAACTCTTAGTACATTTAACTCAAAAAGAATGTTCCGACGTTGAATGTGAAGAATTTTTAAGTATTGCAGATGAAATTTCAATTTGTTCATCTCCTCCTCCGTCTTCAAAACAGAATTAAAAGTAAGGATTGTGTATGATTTTTATTCTGGGACAAAAAAATATACTGAAGCTCGTCTATCTTTTCAGACTTTAGTAAACATTAACAGTACAGAACTGGTCATTAGGTTAAAGGTTAAGCATATGATTAATGGCTTTTTCTAATAACAAATGCCTAGTTTTGAGAGTTGTGTGAACAAATGTTGTGACCAATATTACTAATATAAGTCGATTTTAACAGTAGGCCTAGTAAAAACAGCTTAGAAACTTGTTGAAATAGGTACGCTTTTGAAAAATTTTTATGTTATTAGGCCTATGTAATTATCAACATTGATTAAAAGTTATTAATAAATAATTGAAGTCATATTTATGCAATTTTTCTAACTTATAAATTTAAATGTTAAAAAATGTTAGAAAAAACAAAAGAGTTTCTGGTAAGCAGTATACAAATTCAAAAGGTGTTACGTATGATGAGTCTTTGAAACCTCCTTGTAAAGACTCATGCAGATTAAAATGCAACAATCGGATTAATAACGGACAAAGGAAAATTATTCATCATGATTTTTGTTAGGGTGACAGAAGCTGGGATTCAAAACGACAATTCATTGTTTCATGTATAAAAACTAAACCTGTAGCCAGACGTCGGGATAGAGATGGGTCAAGAAAAGGAAAAAGTGTGAGTCAGTCATATTGCTTTATTGTCAATGGCCAAGAAGAAATTATTTGCAAAACCTTTTTTTAATACTTTATCAATTTCGGAAACATTCATGAGAATAGCTATACAATAAAAGAGTATCAATGGCATGATAGAGTCTGATTTAAGGGGAAAACACAAAGCTATTAATAAGACTCCTGAGGTAATTCAACAGCAGATACATGAACACATATCGAAATACTAAGCTTATCAAAGTCATTATAGCAGAGAGCGGACAGACAAAAAATATTTAGGTAGCTACCTTAACATCTCCAAGATGTCCTTCCTGTACACAGACGAATGTAAAGAAAAAAGTGTACCATTTGCTAAAAAATGGCTTTTTCATAAAATTTTCAATGAAGATTTTAATCTATCATTTAACCTACCTGACAACGACACTTGTGATGTTTGTGACAAAAACCTAACAGAAATGAAAAACAAACATTCAGCTGAAGAATTAGAAAACATGAAAAAAAAATCATGAAGAACATTTGAAAGAAGCTTCTCTGAGGTACAAATTGAAAAAGGAGGACAAAGAAATCTCTAAGAAAGACAACACAAGTAGAGTAGTAATGGTTGATTTACAAAAGTGTCTTCCAACACCAAACCTGACTAACTCACAAAGCTTCTACCTTCGGAAGCTATGGACTTTGAATTACACCATCCATGACAACCCTAACGATAAGACATGGTTCATGCTATGGGATGAGGAAGAAAGGAAGAGGAGGAAATGAAATGGCGTCTTGTCTCTATTCATGGGCGGTTCAAGAGTTAACGGGAAGTTCAACCAATACTCTTACTGTGTGGTCGGATAATTGCAGTGGCCAAAACCGCAATATGAACATGGTGTTGATTTATATTTGGCTTCTAAAAACGATTCCTAACCTTACTGAAATCAATCACAAATATCTTCTGTCCGGCCACACACATATGGAAGTCGACGGACAACACAGCATCATAGTGTACCAATCTTACTGAAAGATAAAATTAAGGGAACGGAAGCTATACTGGGCCACATAGATTGGTCATGTTCAAAACTTACCTTTATGTAAGTTTCAGCTTACTTACCTTTATGTATGTAAAAATCACCAAACGTAGGAATGTTTCAGCTGATCACTTACAATTCATAAGATACCTAGAGGTTAAGTCAATAAACCAAAGAACTAGATATAATTTTGGGTTTATTAACCAAAATAAAAAAAGCTTATATGCCCTTAACAAAAATAGAATAATTAATTATATGCCCTTAGTACAAAGAAAACATCAGATTACAGAAATACATATATAAGGTTAATTTGAATTTAAAATCCCTCCCCAAAATAAAAATCAAAAACCCTCCCCTTTAATAATGATTACAGAATTTATACAGAAAAGACTAAACAAGATTACAAAAAAAAAATATTAACATGAAGTACCATGGATTTGTTTAAGAATAAATATTTATGTCGTTGGCCAACTCTAAAGCTAAGTATAATTAAATAAATAAAAATAAAGAATTATGAGACGTCTCTCTATAAAAAAAAAAGTATATAAATTTTCTAATAAGAGCCCTTAGGGCTAAGGTCCAAAATGTGCTATAGCTTGCTCCTCCCAATATTATTAAATACAGAAAACATGTCCTACATACTATTCTTTTTTTTTTGTTTAACACAGAATTACAAAACACAGCCTATTCAAAATTCATTATAAAGTTCACTGCAGTTTTTTTTTTTTTTTTAAGTAAATTACAAAATATTTTAGTTCATAGTAATTTATGCAAAAGCACTGTCGTCGAAAAGTATCTAGTAATGCTGCATGTAGAATGTTGGCTTTATCAGACAGGTATAAGTTGTAGTTGGATTTATGACATGTTACTTGACCCAGTGAAAAACTGCATCAAACAAATAACAACCTTTTTTAGAATGCAAGTAGGCAATAAAACAAGCATAGTAAAACAGATAGTTTTAAAGTTTGCCTTTATAAAATTGGTGGCACAAAGTGACAAATAGGCACTTTGAAAGATTGTAAATGTTAATACAGGACTTGTCTGTTACATTTAAATGTTTTTGCATGTCAGTAAGAGCAGTGGCGGATCTACGGGGAGGGGGGGCTAAGGGGGCTATAGCCCCCCCATTGGGACCGAACTTACACTAGATAAAATTGAAAATTTTCGAGATACTACAGTGAACGTATTTAGTTAAATTTCTCGTCTACCAAATATGCAAAAGGCAAATAATGCGTGCGCGTAACAGTGCAGCGGCAACCTCTGTCCAACGCTGTCTAGATGTGTCAAACACTTAACTTCCTCTTCCTGGTTATTTCTAAGATTGACCGGTCCAGCCTTACCAAGTACTAACCTTATGACTCACCAATCACCACACCATTCGTCCCCAAGGTGGAACGATTAACAAGGGTGTGCTTATTAGCAGTACGAAAACAGTCGGCTGATGCGCATGACGTCACTTGGCGTAGAGTAACCATACGTAGAGGCCTTATTAAACTAATATTAACCACATACATGTCTTCAGATGGACTATTGGTTTATTAAATAAATGTTTATTTCCCTCTAAATCGTATTTCTACTTAGTGAAAAGAATAGAGATTAATTTGTGCCGAGATTAATGGGCTAAATGCAATTTGTTCAAATGTTGTTATCATCTAATCTGTTACTCACTAGATTTGTCTATATTGTCATAAATATGATGTTACTGATACTGCAGAGTTAGTTTATAATAATTGAATTGAATAGTACATTTACGATTAAATACAATTTTATGATAATTTTATTAATGTTAAAGTTTAAAACACCATGGTAAAAGATATTATGCACACTAAACCACAAAGTGTAATTTATTTTATACAATATAAAAAACTTGAAAACATATTATAATGAACTTTAGAATTACACAAGAATTAAAAAAGCGATATTTAGAGCTATTAAAAAATACATATACTGAATAAATATTGGAGTTTTTGAATGTTTATATTTAGTATTATTATTAATATTTACTTAACAAACAGACAATGTTTGCTGTGTACCACAATAAAGTTAAAGCTTAAAGATATTATTTGTTAAACTTGTCAAGTTTCTAGTTATACAAGTTTTGTCTATCACTTACAGAGCTTGCTGTGGAATCGACAGTATGTCTATATTTTGGAAACTTAAACTGCATCCGATTTTAAATTTCGAAAGTTTTTTTTGGCGAGTACTTCAGTAGTACTTGTTTGAAAGGTGTGATAGAACATTCTTCTTTAAAGTGCAGGGAACATATGAAGGGTGCAGGGGAAAAACCAACAGAGTCCACAGTATAACATTTTCCAGAATAAGGAAAAAAACATTTTAAAATGCCAGCATTTAGCTATTTTAATTCCGAAATAAGTTTTAATTATTTATTTATATGTGGCTGTAGTTTGTTAACAGCAACATATAGTATAAATTGTGTAAATTGTAATTTAATTTTTTTTTTTTTTTTGTTAACAATGGACATGAAGTCAGATGGTTTTTTCCTTGGGCAAGGGACAAAATAATTTAAAATACACATTATTTGGCCTTAGTGGTATTTTAAAGAATATTAATTAAAGCAAACTAAAAAGAGATATAAAATTGAGTCAAAAGTAACAATAAAATGCAATCATAACCTGAGATTGGTACAAAATTGGACTGATGTTGATCAAAAATCAAAACGTTCATTCGATCAGTTCTACAGCAAGCGTGAATCTATTGCCGCGATAAACCTTTATTTTTGGGGAAACTTATATTGTTCCTGTTATCACAGTATTAGAAGATTTAAGCGATAGTAAAACACCAGAAGTGTCGTCTAAAGCATACATGTTGTCCTGCGCCATCAAAAAAAGCGAATTTGTAGTAGGCCTTGAAGTTGCAGTCTACTATCTCGGTTTCACTTTAAGACTAAGTCAACGGCTGCAAAGCCCAAAGCAGGTCCTTTCATCTGCTTTAATTAGCGTTACAGACATTTTGGATCAATTTAAAAATATTCGTCGTGACGCTGAACTTGAGTTTGACGGTCTGTACGAAAATTCTGTTCAAATTGCTGATGAGTTAGGGTTTGAAAAATCCACACCGAGAACATGTAGAAGACAACTCAATAGAAATAACACGCCCGCAGAAAATCCCGAGGAGCATTTCAGAAGAACAATCTTCCTGCCTCTAGTTGATCATTTTATATCAGAGATTGATACTAGATTTAGTCGAGATTTCCGTGGAGTTCTTCCTCTTGAAGGCCTTATTCCTGCCAACCTTTCAAGGTTTACTGACAACGAAATTCTTACAGCTGCTGAGAAGTACCGAACCTTCACTGATGAAATTGGATGTACTACCTTGCTGTTAGGGGAAATTAAAATGTGGAGAAACAAGTGGAGAAATACAAGCAATCTACCCGAAACCGTAATTGATACAATCAAAGAGTTGGATAATTCTTTCTTCCCAATGATCAGCACCCTCCTGCAAGTTTTGGGCACGATTCCAGTTACTACGGCAACAGCAGAACGTTCATTTTCAACATTAAAAATTTAATTATAATAATTACTAATAACATATACTAATTATTAGTAAATATGCTGCATACGAATACGCGGTATTTTAATAATTAGGTTTATTATGTTTGTTGTTAGGTTGAAAAACTAACAAAGAAGTACTATGGGAGAGATACGGTTAAATGGACTAGCACTGGCAAACATTTCAAAAGAAAGGGAGATACCTGCAGAAAAAATAATAAGCCTCTTTAGCAAATATAAGAATAGACGCATGAGTCTGGAGAATTGGGAAGATGATCAATAAGTCCACTTTCACTACAGCTAACAGGCAACAGCATTATGTAAAAAGTTATTGTTATTAAAATAATTTGTTCAGCCAGAAGAGATCATTTACTACTTTATAACACCAATTATCATTTTTCCGCTTTAACAGTTAAGTATCTCTGATTCACGACACAACTAATACAACTTAAACTAGCAGAAATGGTATTTTAAAATTTTAACCTAATTTAGCTTTCTGGATTTAGATTAAACTTAAAATATTCAGCAATAAAATATATTACGTTATCTAATCTAAAAAGTCATTTACCACATTTTTATGCCTTAAAATAAAACAATTTAAAAAATAGATGAACTTTCTAATCTAATATTATAACCCTAAAACAAAAGAAAACTTATCAATAGTCTAAATTATTATATTTTCACAATTTGCCTTTTTTGGAAAAGGAGATGCCTAAATCGGTTATTTTTAAGTTTTCAAAATACAAAATTCCCCCCATCCGACCGGCCCCCGTTTAGCCCCCCCCCCCCTTGAGTGAATTCTAGATCCGCCACTGAGTAAGAGCACATGGTAAACTTAAAAATGTTCTTGGTTTGTAACACTAAATATATCAGAGATATAATTATTGGATATAGCTCTTTAAAAATTCACAATATTCTGGTTTACACTGCTTTAAATTTGTACAGAAAATAACTGTATAGGCTAGCCTTTGTTAAAATAGGCTATGTGTGGTAAATGCATAACATAGCATAACATTCAAAATTCTAGGCTGTAAAAGTTAAAGTTTAAAGTTAGGCTGTAGAAAAATGAAATACATAGCTTTTGAATTAAACTGTATGAGCTTGAATTATCAATTTACAATATAAAATGTGAAACTAACTTTATAAAATTTTACAAGGAGTATATTTCATAACCAAGATATGTAAAGCTAAAACATTCTAACGTACCTGGTATTCAGAAGAAAGGGCTTATAATAAAAACATATTAATTAGCCACGCACATTAACTCGCGACTAAATAAAAGAAAAGTCACGACATAACTACATATTTCGCAGTGACTTCAAGCTGCACTTACATAGTGTTGTAGCAGTTCTAATGGCCGACGTACTTCTAGAAGATTCGATGACCAAGCATGACTAAATTAACGGACGAGATAAGAACAGCTGATCGGTTACAAAAGGCTATCGCATATAGCAGTATGTACGGCTGCAGTTACCGTACGGAGTCGCCGCCCAGCGGAGAAAAGGATAACTACGTGAAGGATAGACAGCGGGTAAATGCAGAAGGTTGTAAATGTCGGTGAGACGTTACAATAGAGAGGGCAAAGAAGAACCAGATATCACATTCCGTTTTTACATGCAACGATTGGGCAAATTTTATTGCCAGCTGTAGGAAAAAGAACCCATTCATAGTTCAAAGAATGAACTTAAGTGACTTCCTTGATTTTTTGTCTCTGACAAAAACTAGAGAATCACCCTACAATTCAAGAAAATTGAACACTAATGAAGAACCTTTTTTAATATCAACAACTGTTTGGCTTTAGCTGCAAAAAGAAGATATGGGAGTTTTGTTCTACAAAACGAATTTTGGAGAAGATTTCAAAAGTGTTGACCTGAAGCGCACACCATGGCGAAACGGACATATTCTTATGCCACTATCCATTCCTCCCAGTCGAGTGGAAATGAAGAAAATCAGCAGCCAAAAGTATAAAGACTTTATTTAAATGGGTACCAGACGAGTACAAGCCTTACTTCCAATCAATGCCGCATGGTGACAACGAACCTGACTTTCCTGAGTAGATAACAACCTTCTTGAATTTTCAAAAAATGTGAATTTTTCTTTATTTATAGTAAAAAAATTAATGGAATTGATTTTTGACAAAAATGTAATGATATGAGAAGTTTTTACTTATAAACACTGTTTTATGTTGAAATAAAACATTATTATCAAGTCCAATGTTGTGTTTTCTCTTTAGGCCACAATAACGTAAGTCCAATAATTTCATAATTTTTTTAAAATTGAGATTTTTTAAATACTAGTAGTCATGAAGAAATATAAAAAAGAAGTAATAAAAGTGAGTACTGTTTACCATGTTAAATGGTCGTGCAACTAGTTCTGATAAGGTAAGAGTGTCATGGTTTTTCAGGCCTCCTGTAAAGTTAGCTATTAGTGACTTACGTTCCTCTAGCTCTGAGGTACAGAATTAAGGTGTACCCAGATTTGTCTAATAATATTAATTTTTTTTTTTGCTCCTTATGCTGAGGAATCCCTGAGCTCATGTCTCTCCAGACATGATAACTTTAACGATTTTCATAAAGAGGCACTCGGGCTTTTTGTACCGAGCAAACGATTAAGCTCTTTAGTGCAGGAGCTTTACTATCGGCCTCAGGGTCATAGTGAAGCTCTGCACAGCTATGTTGCTTCGGTGAAAGAGGCCGAGCAGCTACTATTTTTGCAGAAGGGTGAACAGGCGGTTACTAACGACATTTTGGGAAGTTTGTCTCCGGGGGTCCGTAACTGTTTATTATTTGCAACAAAACCTGAAAATTTTGCGGATTTAGATAGGTTGTGTGCGCACGTTAACAACGTAGTGTACACAAACCAACAAAGGGTACCGCCAAAAAGACCCAATCAGATTAACAATTCAGTAGTTAAGCAAGCTTCACCAAACGTGATATGCTATCGTTGCGGTCAACCAGGGCACCGGAGCCCGGAAAGTCGTAACCGACCTCAAGGGGGCCCTCAGCATCAGTATCAAAAAAACGGAGTGAGGTTTGGTCAGTAGTTGGTAAGGCCAAATCGAAATTTTCTACCAAACCCAACAATTTTAAGGGAAACAACTCGATGCCCCATGTTTGTAATTTAAATACTAAGTCTAAGATTGGCAGTCACACTGAATAAGCGTAGTAACTTAAGTATTAATCCTGTTTGCTATCTCTGCAAAAGAACTGGTCATTTCATATGGGATTGTTCATTCTTCTTATCAAGGAAAAGGGGTTGTAAAACCTTTTCCAATTTAAAAAATGCCAACTACAGTAAATATAAACGAGCAATTTCGCTTAAGTCTGGAGGCCTGACTGATCGGGGTTTGCCTTTGGTTGAAGTGGCAGTTGGCGGCTTAGTGGTCAACGCTCTTCTGGACTCCGGTTCTGTGAGATGCGTTATGTCTGAAGACCTATTTAAACAAATTCAACTCTTAAAGTCCGTCAAGGCCGTAACTAATGTGAAGTCTGATTGTGTCACCGCCTCCAGAGAAAGGTTACCTATCGCCTTTTCATGCCTTGTCCATCGGATAATAGCACACTGTAGTTGGAACGTTAATTTTCTGGTGGCACCAAGGTTATCGTGTCCTATGATTCTCGGTTCCGACTTCATCAATAAAAGCGGGTTGGTACTGGATCTTTCCGAGAAGAAATTTTATTTTAAATTTGATAGGTCGACAGTCTTCGATTTGAATAAGACATCTCATAGGCAACCCAGTCCGTTAGTGTCTACCGCGACTACTCCCGCTTCCACTGATTCCCTTGCACACCTGGACTCATAACGTAGGTCTTCGATCAGTGGAATTATTAGGGAATTTTCTGGTTTTCTAACCACCCGGTTAGGACTAACCACCTTGATCGAGTATGACATCCAACTCAAGGATGACATACCGGTCAAAAGCCATCCCTATCAATTGGCCCCTACTAAGATGGATTTCCTTCGGGAACACATCAAGGATTTGCTAGTTTCAGGAGTAGTGGAACCAAGCCTTTCAGCCTATTAGTCCCCCGTGTTTCTGGTTCAACATCCAGAAAAGAAACCCCAGATGGTGATTGACTATCGGAGGCTCAATCAACACATCGTCATCGAAGCTGTGCCACTAATTAATCTTCATCAATGTTTTAACTGGTTTGTCGGAGCAAAGTAATTCACCGTCTTTGATCTTAACTCGGCTTATCATCAAATACCATTGACTCAAAGGTCCAAACAGTTAACTAGTTCCTGTACTCCCTGGATGCTCTACCAGTTCACTAGAGTCCCATTTGGGCTTTGTACTGGTGCTCAAGTACTTACTCGCCTTCTGGACCAAGTCTTTTCTGACATCAAGTTTAAGTACATCTTTAACTACCTAGACGACTTAGTAATCTATTCCAAGACTTGGGAAGAGCACCAACAGCATCTGCGCGAAGTACTATCTCGACTGCGACAGGCGGGTCTGACAGTTAACAATGAAAAGGTCCATTTCGCCGTGGAAGAGTGTTTTCTTGGACACCTTGTTTCCTCAAGCGGCGTGCAAATAGATCCTTCTAGAACTAAAGCCATTCGAAATTTCCCGCAACCCAAAAACCCTAAGGCCATCTCCAGATTCATAGGAATGGTCAACTTCTTTGCCAAGTTCATTCCCAACTTTGCGGAGCACGCCGCACCTCTAAATCTGCTTCGACGTAAGGGTAAAAAATTCTCTTGGCAAGCTGAGCAAGAGAAAGCTTTTAAATATCTGCGCGAGGCAATAATCCAGCCGCCGGTACTCCGGATGGCAGACTTCGCCAAACCCTTCATCCTGCAAACGGATGCAAGCTCGGTGGCCCTTAGAGCAGTCCTCCTCCAGGAAATTGACGGTTCCCGGCAGCCTATAGCGTACGCCTCTCGTACGCTAACCCTCGCAGAGAGGAAAGCCTCCTCTGCTTATGAATCCGAGTGTCTTGCCGTCGTTTTCGGAGTGGAGAAATTTAGCCAATATCTGGAACATCGTGAGTTCTTATTAGAAACCGACAACCAGGCCCTTTCTTGGCTATTATCACGTCCCCGTCAGCTTGGCAAATTAGGTCCGTGGATCGCTAAGCTGACTTCACTAAAGTTTAAGGTAGCTCACATAAGGGGAACGCAGAATGTCATTGCCGATTCCCTTTCGAGAATGTTTGAACCAGAAAAGAACATCGCGGAAGACGTCTCATTCACTCCACCCATTATGTACCAGCCTGCTAAAAACTTTCCACTTGCATTTAATGACATAAGTCACCATCAGAAGGCCGATTCCTTTTTAATACCCATTATAGCTGACCTCGAAAGTGGAAATCTTTCAAGTCAGTTTTGCCTGAGTAAAGGTGTTCTTTGCCTAAAGAACTATCAGGACAAGCCCACCAGAGTCTATCTTCCCCAGTCTTTAATAGATCTTGTCATCGCCTATTATCATGATTCTGTGGTAGGGGGTCATCTAGGTTTCCTTAAAACACTATTTAATTAAGGAGAGTTTTTATTGGCCAACTCTCAAAAAAGATGTTTATAGGAAAGTGCGAGCATGTTCTACTTGTGCCCAAAGCAAGCCTGCGCAAAATACCAAAAAGGGGTATCTTGCTTCAACCATACCAAATCGTCCCATGGAAAAGCTCCACCTCGATTTTGTGGGCAAACTCCCAAGGACAAAGAAGGGCAATACCATGATCCGGGTCGCAGTGGACCAGTTCTCCAAGTTCACCTGGCTAATCCCTGTCAGAGATGCAACGTCCAATAATACCATTAAGGCCTTAAGTCTAGTGGTATTTAAAAATTTCGGTTTCCCTAAAATCATCATCTCTGATAATGCCCAGTGTTTCATATCACACGCTTTCCTCAATTTTTGTTTCTCACACGGCATAAAACATGCGACACTGTCCCCTTATCATCCACAGCCCAACAATGCGGAAAGAATGAATAGGAATCTTAAGGCCGCCCTTATAGCCTATCACTCTCATAGTCAAACGTCTTGGGACGAATCCCTTT